>VKOC01000008.1:31151849-31165617 GCA_009364415.1 Spea multiplicata
GGGGTTATGCTGTACCACCGTCAATGTTTGCCTCAGTATATAGTGATAGGTGTTATGCTGTACCACTATCTGTACGTGCCTCAGCATATAGTGATAGGTGTTATGCTGTATCACCATCAGTACGTGCCTCAATATATAATGATAACAGTTATGCTGTACCACGTCAATGTCTGCCTCAGTATATAATGATACCAGTTATGTTGCACCCCCTCTGACGGGCCACCTTATACCCGTAAAAGTATACCCATCAGTTCTTTGTTGCTTCCTCCCGGAACCACAAGGGTTAACCACTGCCAGATGATACTGCAAAGAAGGGATCAGGAGCTGACTATGTCCTCGATGTAATAGCACCGTAGCCCGCCGAGACGTAGCCAAATACGGTGCTGTAACTGTCCTGAAAAGTGAACTAGCGAGCCCCTGACACATTAGACGAGACTAATGTCCAGGGAAGTAATGCACACTTTATTGGGAAACTGGTCATATATACCCTTTCAACAGGGAAAACTGCCATAAATCACGTCCACATATCCCCGCCCAGACAATCCGGTGCCATACTCAGGGCACCAAGCCCCATTATGTCCCCTTAACCCAAAACCGGGGCTTTTAGGGTAATCCCGAGGAAGCGGCGGCGATCCCGGGGAACCGATGGGTAGCCCGAGCGGCAGCAGTTATAAGTTTCCCTGGGAGGGAGCGCGAGATAGCCAGGCAACTTCCAACACTATGCATTTTTTCATACAACCACCCCAGTGAGCTCATCCGAATAGAAGAGCACATTTTGTTCATTAGAATCTATTCCAAAAATGGAGTAAATGTCATCAAAGAGAGACTCAACAAAATCTGCAGAAGATTTATTTTAACCTTTCAAAGTGATCACAGAGACAAATATCTTGGTGCATGCTCTGAATTTTACTTTCAGAATATGGTTGGCCTTATAGGGTCATAGTGCTGTGGGAACGATAAACTTGACACATAACAGCAATCACGAATGAAGACGTTACCTGTAATACCCAGATTAAAGAAATATGTAGATAAGAAACAATTCTTGCATAAACAGATTCTTACTTTGTATAAGCAACTTAAAACTGTATCATAGACACCATCTTTGTGTTCAGCAAGTATAACAGATTTCTTCCATGGTGACAATACATTCTTTTACGATAAACAGAGACAGAAAGCGCATTATACGGGGGAACACGTCACAAGACACACAAATATATTAAGTACTTCTAACCAAATGGTTGTTGAGGATATCTGTGAGTAAGAACAGATTAATTAGTTTAATGGAGTCAGTGATTATCCTTATGGCTCTTAGACATGGATACTCTTATGGGCACCTGGTATGTGTTAAATAACAATCATTATAGTCTATACATTGCTAAACTGCTAGCAAATACATAGATCAAATATAAATGAAGTCCAAAGGTTCCAGCTCTGACTTGTATAATATTCTAGTTAGGTGCATCTACCGCTCACAATATTCCAAAATACAATGGGGGGGGGTTGCAGTTGCACATGCAGGGGGAATTCAGTTGAGCCATGAGCAGCGACGTGGCTTTACACCTCTGCACCTCCTAATCCTGATGTAAAACAGATAAGGCAGGGGATTTAACTACAATTTGCTTTTACCATGTGGTCAGTGTGCTATATCTGTAAGTACTCAGGGGTGAGCCCAGGGGTTAATGACACCTGGGTGCAGTATTTCTTTGGCGCCCCCATGAATAACACACACAAGCATGCTCTCACACAATAAAGTAACACAACATACTCACACTCTCCCTCTCATCCCCTCTCCCAGCGACCACTCAACCCTGACACACTAACATGTACACTTACACACACGCTAACATACACTCGCACACACTCACTGTAGCACCATACACTAACAAGTAGAAAGACATTCTAACACCATAAACATTTACATACATCTACACACACATATTCATTCTCTCTCTTACCCTTTTCTTTCACCCTCTCCTCCTCTTCCCTTTTCCTCCTCCCCACTCTCTTAACTCACGCCTGGTTCCTTTATCTTTAGGGCAGTTTGGTGACCGTACCTTGTATAGAATTCCCCCCAATTCCCTGAATTGGTGAACAGGCTATAGCTCCGACAAAAGGTTTGTGATATCAAGTGCTGTATATGAAACTCATAAACAAGAAAACATTATAGCGGTCAAACTGATAAAGCCCTTGCTTGAACACACAATTTCCCCAATATAAGCTCACTGCCATTTTGCAGAATACTATTTATATCCTGTTTCCAGGTACTTAGATATGTGCAGCGCTGGGAGTTACGATTGTCACGTCTGCTACACTTGAGGTTCTTCTGCCCAGAGTACCACTGAAGAGAGAGAAGCCCCCAACAGCGATAATCCGGGACTTAGATGATCCCAACAATGAGGTGGCCTCCGTGAAGGCAGAATGTAGGTAGGCATTGAGTTAAACTTGCGAGGTACAACAGCAGATTGGAGGAATACAAACGGATCAGAACAGGAGGAGTTAATTCCAACAAAATGGTCAGGGCAGCCGGATCGGTAACAAAGCAGATAGTCAAACAAGCCATGGGTCACAGCACGAGCAGTAGTAGTCAGACAAGCCGGGTCGGTACACAGGAATCACGAACAGAGGTACAGAACCGTATGGCAAAGAGTAGTCAGGCAGGTAAGGGTCAATACACAGGAACGCAGGAAAAGACCACAATAGGGTGCCTGAGAGTACCACTGACAGGTTTTTAAATCTGGCGCCAGTCTCAAGCCCCACCTCCAACCGACATCATGGCCACGCCTCCAGCAGCCCATCAACTCCCAGGGTCCTGCCCTGCAGCACAGCCCCGCCCCTAGAGGATTGACTGACGACCGGAGGACAGGTAAGTGGAACACTCTGGGAACTCCTGTGCCGACGAGCAATCTAATGATGGAACAGACCCTCCTTATCCCGTACCGGCGGTCCGGCGGGAGCGGATAGAACCGGAGCCTCGGGCATCGATCCGTACGCCGCGAGCGGCAGGACGCCCGCAGCCCACGGAACCCGGGGTAGTAGCATGGGGTCTCCGAAAACTGCGGACGGACCTCCGCCCGCCGGCGACGGGACCCGAGGAGGTGACAATGATAGCGCTATATAAATCAACAAATAATAAAAAAAAAAACTAAACCAAACAATTAGTCATATACTTAAATTGATGTAGTGTCTTACTTTGTGACTTACTGATCAGGCACCATAATAAGTGGCAGGACACATACTGTTAACCTTACATATGACATCATATCTCAATGCTCTATTCATCATCATGACACGCATATAACAGTGCAATGAATAATCTCAAAATTAATGATAAATCGATGATAATTTTGTCATTTTTTTTTTATTATACCTTAGCTGCAGGTATCTGGGATGAAAAAGCATTGTGCTAAAATAATATATAGCTTTGTAGTCGCAACAGCTACATGACAAATAGCCCGGTATTGTGAATTATACTAATTAATGTAAAGCTGATTGAGTTGGTCCTGGAGGTAATCTCCATTTTCAAAATCTCCCCACTTTTTCCTCCAGGTTTTTTTTTTCTTGCTGTCTTTTTGATTAACTACCCCAATACCAAGCCAGTGTGCATACAAGGTTGAAATACAAGGGGGTCAAATACATTATCTTATTTTCCCTATAGAAAACAGGTCAAACATTTTAACCCCACAATTCAGCGACAGTCAGCAAAAAAAATCTTTTAAAATTGGACCCATTAGTAAAAGCTAAAAACTCTGTATTTGCCCGTAAGTGCAAGGAATATTTATCGATAAACATATTATATTTATTGAAAAACATATGTGCATTTGATTAAACCACTTCCAATGTCTACTGTCGCAGCCTTTCCTAAAACTACTTAGGGGTTGTGATTTTTGTTGTAAAAGCACTATTATCTAATCAATGTTCCTAAAATTAGCTATTTTCTATGCCTTCACCCCACCCATACACAAACCGTCTTATCCAGTCATCAGTAAGCTTTAGGAACTATTGTGCAGGTATATTTTTTTAGAAAGCGTAGGACAGAAAGATACATTTTCACATATATTATAGATAAAGGAATGATACATTGTTTGAACTTTATGTTTTTGCGTTAATATAACAATGGCTGACAGCGGCGCATGGCTTGATCTCTTTTCCTCTCTCCATGTCTGCTGGGGCTATTTACAGAGGACTTAACAAAGCAGCCAATGTCTCTACTCAGTGGCCAAAGCTTTCCCCAGCGGGAAGCTAATCTCCCCTACAAACACTCAGTCCTGTCTTAATACAGTTACTTAATCACCAACACATTAATGGGATGGAAGCTTGTCCCCAGAGCTCAGTAAGCCGTTTAACCCATTCTTGTGCAACAAAGGCATTATATGATTAGCGCGTCTTCGAAGATCTCGGTCGATGTTCCAGGGGGTATAGGATTGCAGCACGTGAAGCTTGGAGTCACATTTAAAACGGCCAGGAAGTATAGACCTGCGTCAGCAGAGGAAATGCGGTGGCATTCAATAATGAAAGAACTTGCGCAATCTTTGACTGCATTGATTGCATCCGGCCCTGACTTACAATACCTTTGGAAATGGGGACCAGTGAGTAAAAGCAGAAGTTTATCGTTCTCTACATTTTTAAACTGAAAGACCATTAATCACATTTCATTGTATTAAACTGTACATTTTCAGGTCTACTTTTTGTCCAGTGTATTGTGTGAATACATACAATATACTGAAGCAGAATAGCATAGAATCACCATTAAATTCAGCCAGATCCATGCTCACACATACACAGCCTCAGTTTCACCACAGGGTCACGTGACCTAATAGGTTCCTGTCTCCCCGTGCAGGTTCAAAATAGTTGAATAAGGGCCCTTTCGACTTGAAGCGGTGAATCGATATGAGGAAAGAGGAGCAAGGGGTCACCCCGGGCCCACTTGAGTCACGGGGCCGGTTGCAGCTGCTACCTCTGAGACCCCTGTAGTTGCGCCAGTGCCAGGAGCCTGCTCATCTTTTGGTGCCTCAATCTCTGGCATTATCCCTTTCTATAGGGATATCAATGGGATTTCTATTGCGGGTTTAGCTCGGCCACTGCCTTCGATTTTGCTACAAATATAAGCAAGGCCCGGCACTTGGATTCTTTTATGAGATATTTATCAGTATATTTGGCACATTTTTTGTTAAATTGAGACTCGTAAGTTAGTACAGGGCACTTATGTAGATTGGAATTGCACTATAAATGTAAAGTCTGCTTTTATTGGAAAGGTTGCCTGGCTCACTCGTGCAGAAAGTGTTATAGAAGCTCCACTGGGAGATACATAAACTTGGCAGCACTTCTGCTTGGCCAAGACACAACACTTTCTAATAAAGTATACTTTTAACTTGGTTTCTAGCAGCCTGAACACGCCAGTGACCTGGAACTGAACCAACAGTGGAAATGGAGGATACATAGTCAGCAGCTGAGATTTATGGTCTGCTGCCCACCCTGCGAGCGGGTGCGAGAGAACCTCAAGGACTTCTTGTTTTATTATTAGTGTACACAAAGGGATGGAAATGTTGCCGGTGGTCATTTTTTAACAATCCTATGAAAATGAGTGGAAATACAGACTGCATCTTATAAAGCAGCTCGTGTCATGCAAAAGGAAATCTGCATTGCCTAAAAGCTGTGCAAAATGGATGCAGTTATAATAGGGTATTATATAATATATACACATTATTATATGTGGGTCTGCATTACTAGGGCAGTTTTCTCTTCTCATCTTGGATAACTAAGTGGACTCTAGAAGGTCCATATCATTTTATGATTTCTGCTTTTTGTTTGGAAACTAACTGGGAATTAATAAGTACAAACATAGAATTTGATGGCAAATAAGAACCATTCAGTCCATCATTTTCTTGATGGAGAGACTTGGACCTTAATCAGTCTTTGGTTATGTCTGAGATGCAAGATAGCTTTGCACCCACCAAATGCATGTTTAAAATACCCCACACGGTATTTTCCGCTTCTGATGGGAAGCTGTTTCATTTATCTACCACCCTCTCTGTAAAGTAAAACTTATTTACATTACAATTAAATCCCTCACCCAAAACCTCTAGACTATGTCCTCTTGTTCTAACATTTCTCCTCTGATATCAACTTAAATATAAACATTGTCTCCGTTATGGAATTTGGATTCCGCAAACAAATGACCATTTAGTAGCCTTTGGACTATCTCCAACATCTAAATATGCTTCTGGAGATGAGGTCTCCAGAACTCTAGGTGAGGTCTCACCAGAAACCCCTTTGAATGATCAGTTATGCAGTCATATCCGATCATGTCAGCAGATAGGTAGTGGGGTTCATTGAAAATAAGAGTACATTGGCCCAATGCAGGTAATTTAAAACGAGGATAATTTGAATGATGGAGTTGTGATTAGATGGGATCCCCAATTATAAAAATACAATGCTGTTTTGTGCCACCCAGAACTTCTTTAACCTTACTCATCAATTACCTTTCTTTTCTCCAAAACTGCCTTTTAGTTCTTTCCTTAGCCAAGCCCCTTTTTTTCCACCTCTTCCTCCACCATGTTTTGCCCTCTGAGAACGAAAATGTATAAACGACAAATAATCTAAAGTTGGCTTTAGATATGTTTTTGAAAGTATATTTTCATTTTGATCCAGCACAAAAATACCCTTGATGTCTTTTCAGAATTTGGGGTCTCCAACATTATCCTAGGGAATGGATTTCACATTGAGTTTCTTTCATAAATTACTTGAGTAAGATGGTCCTTTTTAAACTCACATTCTTTGGGCATCACACATGGCCCGAGAACACTTTGCACTTTATCCATGGCCCAAAACACATTCATTATTGATGATGACCTTATCATGCAAATCTTGCATGAGTGTCTGACCTCACAGAGCCTCATGAATAATGCGTGTCTGGGCTGTCAACTCAAGACAAAAAAAAAAGTGTGGTTATGAATGTATTGAACGTATCCTGGTTACATGTAAGTTATAGTATGTACATATATGAAAAAATAAAATAAATAAAATAAAAATAAATTAGCAAAATGTCTCTTTCTTGTTGCTTTTAGACATTTGACTAGGCTGACGGCTGTGGCATACTTGGGGGGGGGGGCAGTGAGAATGTGTTTTTATCATTTTACAGTGGAGGGCAGGGAGCCAAATATAGGATCCGACCTGGGTGCCAAATACTCCAGCTATCCCTCTAGCTGACGGGTAGGTATATATTACATTTTTGCACATGGGTTTTCCCACTTAAGTACCCTTGAATGCCAAGGACTGCTTGAGAAGAATCATTACTTATAGTCACATGAATGCAGACCCCATATAGCATTCCATTTCTTATTGGTCAAAAGTATTCCTTCTCTCCCATGTAATTATATTTTAGGAATGGGGACCGCTGAAAAAATTTAGGTGTTAAAAACAATAATACACAAGAAGAAAAATTGTCAAAGAAGAGACTCTACGAACTCAGTTTCCTCCATAATTGAACACAAATTATATTAACATATACACTTATACACTTTATAGATAGAAATAGTAAATATGTAACAGCTTCTAAAAAATAAAGACAATAAAGTGATATAAAGAACAGCCCTGGAATTAAGAATTGATATAGGGACCACACGAGGGTGCATGGAATGGTCATTAAATATATGTAGCCAGGGCAGGGGTGCTTGGGCTCTAAAATTTAGATAGAAACCCATAATTTAGATTTAATAAAAAAATAAATAAAAAAAAAACAGAAACAGAAAATCCTAACAATAATTCATAAAAAGTAGTCCAAACAGCCCAATGCCTGCATTTAAACTATGTAGTCACTGCACTGCGAGGATAAAATATACAAGACTATGCTGTAAAAAAATTCATTTATTTTATTTAAACCCCAATATAAATCAAGACTGCTAGCTCTATAGTTTTCATGTTTTAGTATATAACCCCAGTGCTAAAAAAAAATACCCAAGGCTAATAATTGAGAGAAAGGCGTACAACCCCTCCATAACAATTAGCATAAAATATGGTGTTACATTTATTCAACACCACTTTGGTTAAATGAAAATGTCTAATAATTACAACTTACATTTGCCATTGGGTGGAACAAAATGTTTATTGAACAGGAGTACTTGTGGGGCAACTTGAAAGACTACGGCGTCATGATCACACTTGGAAGGTGCTGAAAATCTACCCATGCTGGCCAATCTGTCACTTTTTTTTATACTGTAAGGGTTAACAAACAAACAGAAAAAGCATGCGAGTCTCTGCAGCATCATCTTGCGAAAGGATTTGCTCTCTGAATAACAGCCCTAGGCATGTCCTTTCAGATTAGCATCACAGCTGGAGAGAAGGTAGAGGATGCTTTATTTAGAGAGACAGGAGAGTAGCGAGGCAGACAGGATAGAAATGGAGAGAGCAGACACAAGATAGATGCAACGCTCCATCCTCCATGGATGCATTGAGCGCAGGGCAAGGACAGGCATCCAATAGTGTATGTTATTTCTAGGTAGCAAGCTAAAGTAATGGGCAGATATGTGAAGCTCGCATACCCAGCTTTCTTGGTTTTCATAGGACAGTCGTAGGACTTTTCCAACTTCCAGACCAGCCATGCACACCTTCGGACTACCAAGCCACAGGTGGGCATCTAAAATCTTACAGTGGGGGTAGGAACTTGGACTTATAGTCTCAAGTCGTGAAATTCAGAACGTCTGTTGGGCAAGAGTGTATCACCAGCTTCTACCGCACTAAAGGTGACAATAATTTGGATATAACGTGTTCATTTGTATAAATAAAATGCATTATTTTTCTTCTAAATGCCCTACCAACTTACATAACGGTAAATCCCGAGCCACACAGGACTTCGGTGCGAGGACGTACGCAATCTAGCTTTGGAGTACTTGTTATTTCGTACTTTGGATACAATGTGCGATCACAGGGGGGAGAAGGAGAAAGTGGTTCCATGTCCAGCGTTTGTGGTTGTATACCATTCCTACGCCAAGTTTTGTGGAGTCATCTTATCATTCATGTAAGATCTAATTCATGTTTTAAACCATAATAGTTGTCACTTTTGTATTTCAAGCAGATTGTGCTTGTTCACTAAATCTCCATGCACTGTTGCTTTGGTTCTTGTCGTATGTCAACTTACGTATAATAACCTATCCATAGGTCACACCTCTCCATACCCTCATAACAGGTGTCCTTCAGATTATTCCTCCATCATCAATTTAGAACTTTTGGAGGAACATACATAAAGTAGATAGCTATTAGCTAACATTTGCAAAAGAAAGCACACCAAGTCCTCTGCGAAAACACATAAGTTACTGCTCAATGTCAGGCAGTTTCTATATATCTTTCATATAATTTATTTCCATATATAGTTATATGGTCATATTAATCCATTCATATCCAGAGAGATCCAGAGAGATGAGTAACACATTCCGGTTCACGCTTTGCACAGCATATGTACTTCTCGTTACTACGAGGCTCAAAAGGTTAGCATCCATCACAAACAATATGTAAACTGCAACTGTTTACGTCAATGATGTTGTTTATGGGGGTCTGGTTCTTATTCATTCATTTACATTTACATTGCACGTCTATACATCAATGGATGCCAAATAAAGGTTAGTTAAAGGGCTCTTTTAAAATGAATGCTGGTACTGGTTACAAGCACACATACATAAGCACTGGGGCATTTGATGTAGGATGGCATCTGAGTGAGGCTACCCTGTCAAACTATGCTATACTATATGGCATCAATGGTAGAAGTCAGGGGCTCTGGAGAAGGTATACATTCTTATTTGCAGGTCTTCCATTAAATGGATATGATCGTTTGCGACTTACAGGGGTGGGGGTAAAGGTCCTAAGTTGGTAGTGAGGCTAGATGTGACCTTGTTTATTCGAGCAAGAGAAAAAAGACCAATGTGGCTATCATTGCACATCTGATCTCCCTATGTAATGTTTTGGTGGCAATGGAAAGGGACAGGACTTTTTGTGACTCCCAATCCTCAACCTCAAAAAAAAATATTAACAGTGGGTTGCGGTTAACTTTAGGAATTTTATTATTTAAAGCTAATAATTGAAGACAAAATGTGCTTCCAATGCTCACAAAATATCCACTATGAGAAGGATGGAGATGCTGTAAGGACGACCTTAGGCTTAGTTTATCTCGGCTCAGGAACAGGATTTGCAAACTCCAATGCCCCCCCCTTATTATCCCCACACCTCTCAAGCGCAAGCTGGATATCCAAGAGAAAAAATAATGATCCTGTCTTTAAAAAATCATATTAACATTGCAAACCAAGCTTTTCTAATATGTTTACATCTCATGAATAATAGAGGTCAAATACTGCCTTAGTCTAAAACACACTGTAAAATGAATCTACAACATGCTAACATGCTCCTGAGCTTCTTGTACACAATCCTGCTAATAATGATGTCCTGTTTTCACATTAGTCCTTCGGGCATTCATGGGGCTAGTACTGGGGGTCATTAAGCAGTCAGCACATTTTGTGCTTGGCCAACCACAACCTTAGAACAACTTCTCGTGGATTAAGAGTATTTCTTGTAGATATGTCTAACCATGCCATGTGGTGTTCCCTTTGCACGTTCACACCATCATCAGATATCAAGAACGATTCCAATTGAGTACATTGGTGCAGAATCACTGTACATATCAAGTCCACATCCAGTCTTTACAATAAGCAGATATTTTAGTATTCTTAGAATTGTCTTCTGGCATGGATCAGTTGAAGCATAACTGATGAAGAAATCTGCTCTCTTGGTGTCCTTCAAAAAGTACGTAGACATCTCAATTTAAACATTTCAATATTTTGTAACCTTTCCACCACGGTAAGTTCCCACTATCATATCATTACTTCTTTATTCCCTGATGTCCATTGCATAATGCTTTTATCTCCACTTCTTCAGAAGACACAGTCAAAGGAAATGATGTATGTTTAGTTTATTGAATATTTCTTGATTTGTTCTCAATCTAGAGTACACACGCCTGTTTTTGTGATGTGTTCCACATTCAAGATGCGACTTTGCATGGCTGCTCAATGACAGGTTGGCTTGCAAACCTAGTAATTCAAAACACAAAAGAAAATTGCCATGCACAGTGCTGAATCCGAAAGAAAAAAAAACATTGCGTGCATATCCCAGGACGCAAATAATTAGTTTTAATCCTTATAAAACAAAAACAGGGATCTTTTTTAAGATCAATAGCAAAAAACAACCAGGCAACGAACAAACATAGAGTCCCCTCTTTTCTCATCTTCATGTGCACCGATAAGACACTAGAACCGTTTCTGGATCTATCATGGCAATGGGAGTACGCATATGACATGTTAACTTAGAGCATGCTAGTTCGTTCAGGTCCTCATTATTTATTATACGGAATATACCTTTTGTCTTGTGATATTGTATCACTCTCCGATAGCCCATAGTTTCCCTCTGACAATGTTGTTGCACCTTGCCCATGCCAATGGAGATCGTGAAGTCCCACTGGCCACACAAGCTCAGGGCATCAATCTTTAATGGTGCTGCTCCAAACTATTAAATGCACTCGTTAGTATTCTAAGCAAATCATCCTTAATAAATCTGACATTTGATTGTCTATTTGTGATAGTTAATCAAATAAAATAAACACAGAAGCTTGTACAGTTTCTATGGCAGTGGTCGATCACAGTTGGGAGTAGATGGAACTTATTGGCAGGACCAAGTCCTTTCTTTCAATGATAATTGCATTCACAGGGTATGGTAGTACGAAAATGACCGTCGTAACACTAAGTATATATCCTTTGGCAGGCATTCTTCATAAAATCCATGTAGTCCTCTGTTTTAGTATAAAAAGGTTACGTTTTCCTTTAACTTACAAGTTCAAAAGTATGGGGTCACTGCCATTTTCTCGTTTTTGAAAGAAAAGCAAATTATGTCCATTAAACTCATAATTGCATGTTGCGTTTGCTAATAATGTTGAAGTTTAAAGGCTACTTGATCTTTAGAAAACCATTTTTCAATTGTTACAGATAGAAATCTCCTTGTTTCCGTTGAAACCCTTTAAACGATAGTGTATTTATTAAAAACAGCAAATTAAATGTACATTTTCCACTTAAATTTACATGCATACTTAGAAATATTAAGACACATGGAAATAAGGATTTAATAGCCAGTGAACCTTGTGATTTGCTCCGCTACTTGATTGTATACAACCTCCCAGCACAAAACTAATCTTACAGTGAAATCAGGGTGGCCTTTAGCAGCTTCTGTCCCCAGCTAAATGCCACCACGCGATACATCTGGGCTGAATGGTGAAGCGGTTTGTCAGCAGATGGTATAGCTTTCCCAATCACTCTTTAATCTCATAGTTATCACAACCTTATAATGTCCCTTTAGCAGCAGACTGAAATAGAACATCACGACAGTTACTGCGTCTAAAACGTTGTGTAGACATCTGAAAAGCGACCAGTAATACTCATCACTGACAATTCTTCTGGCGCTCAGTAAATTACGCTCTGATGGTAGTTAAAAAAAAGAAATTGTTCAGAGTTGAAGGGATTCAGATGTTTTCCTTAGATAGTCTGAAACCAGAGGCACAGTGTATTGGAGTAGTGAAAGGAGTTGATCCGAAAGAGAGAGAGAGAAGAAAGGAATGTTTTGGGTTTGTTTGGTTTTTTTAGAGTACAGATGGACCTTTATAGGATGAGAGGGAGACACATAAACAAGTGTAATACAGATTACTGGTCACAAGTATTGAATTGCTTAGTTTAGAATTGTTCTTTTTATTACTCATGTTAAAGTGTCTATTCTCTCTGCTCCCTAGCAAGCCACTCTTATCCCTGGCGGTCTCCTAGAAAGTAGACCTGATCTGGGGCAGATTCATGTCCTCTAGAAGGAACAACTACCTAAGCAGGTTACGGTTTGTGTTCACCCTCTCACCCCGAGTCAGGCATCAGGCTCAACCACACACAGGCTCAACCAACCTTTTTATGTGAGTCGCTTGCACATTTTTTTTAGTATTAATATTCTCCATCAATCTCTCTTGTTTCAACTAAAATTGCACAATATAAGGCCTATATGGCCTATAGCTATATGGACTCAACAATTAATCTGTAATAAGCAACTTTAAAGTGGAATTGCATTGGATTAAATTTGAGCAAATTTAGTCATAATCCAAAAATACTGAATTTTCGGTAAATAGTATGTATCACTGCATCACCTAATCACACCACTGCCACAAACTGTCAGTAGTTTCTATTAGAATTAGGGGAGACAAATTTCAATGGGAGGTAATAATCATTAAGATGGCTACTCACATGGTAAACTTGGGATTTTAACGTGTGGATTGTTTGCTTTCACCTCCAACACCATTATGTTGGTTAATTGATGAACCTGGGTCCATGTATAGCAACAAAATGACCTAATGTCCCCAGTGAATAAAAGTAAGGCTTAGAAAACAGAAATATATAAACTTATGGTAACACATTTATTTAAGCTACAAGGTCTTGCTAATAAACTTATTTTTTGTTAGTCTACACTTCTAGGACTGTTTCTTTGTCAAAAAGATTTTAAAAATTAGTTAAGAAATTGCTGCGAACCAGTGCCCCACCTACTGGTTGTGGTGAGTATGACATCTGTGCTGCAGACAACAGTTCACCAGCCGCCACTGGCTGTTTGTTAAGGAAGAGCAGTGTCTTGGCTAATGAACCATGTTGCAATTGCTTGTACCTAATCAAGTAAATGATGCATGCAACAGAGCCATGTGGTTCTCTGCAAGACC
>VKOC01000008.1:31165717-31181528 GCA_009364415.1 Spea multiplicata
CAGTTATGCTGTACCACAGTCAATGTTTGCCTCAGTATATAACGATAACAGTTATGCTGTACCACCGTCAATGTCTGCCTCAGTATATAATGATACCAATTATGTTGCACCCCCTTTGACGTGCCGCCTTATACCCGTGTAAGTATACCCATCAGTTCTTGTTGCTTCCTCCCGGAACCGCAAGGGTTAACCGCTGCCAGATGATACTGCAAAGAAGGGATCAGGAGCTGACTCTATGTCCTCGATGTAATAGCACCGTAGCCTGCCGAGACGTAGCCAAATACGGTGCTGTAACTGTCCTGAAAAGGACAGTGAGTGAACTAGCGAGCCCCTGACACATTAGACGAGACTAATGTCCAGGGAAGTAATGCACACTTTATTGGACAGTTCAACAGGGAAAACGGCCACAAATCACGTCCACATATCCCCGCCCTGCCCAGACAATCCGGCGTCATAATCAGGGCACCAAGCGCCATAATGTCCCCTTAACCCAAAACCGGGGCTTTTGGGGTGATCCCGGGGAACCGATGCGTAGCCTGAGCGGCAGCAGTTCTAAGTTTCCCTGGGACAGACCGCGAGATAGCCGGGCAACTTCCAACCCTATGCATTTTTTCATACAACCACCCCAGTGAGCTCATCCGAATAGAAGAGCACATTTTGTTCATTAGAATCTATTCCAAAAATGGAGTAAATGTCATCAAAGAGAGACTCAACAAAATCTGCAGAAGATTTATTTTAACCTTTCAAAGTGATCACAGAGACAAATATCTTGGTGCATGCTCTGAATTTTACTTTCGGAATATGGTTGGCCTTATAGGGTCATAGTGCTGTGGGAACGATAAACTTGACACATAACAGCAATCACGAAGAAGACGTTACCTGTAATACCCAGATTAAAGAAATATGTAGATAAGAAACAATTCTTGCATAAACAGATTCTTACTTTGTATAAGCAACTTACAACTGTATCATAGACACCATCTTTGTGTTCAGCAAGTATAACAGATTTCTTCCATGGTGACAACACATTCTTTTACGATAAACAGAGACAGAAAGCGCATTATACGGGGGAACACGTCACAAGACACACAAATATATTAAGTACTTCTAACCAAATGGTTGTTGAGGATATCTGTGAGTAAGAACAGATTAATTAGTTTAATGGAGTCAGTGATTATCCTTATGGCTCTTAGACATGGATACTCTTAATGGGCACCTGGTATGTGTTAAATAACAATCATTATAGTCTATACATTGCTAAACTGCTAGCAAATGCATAGATCAAATATAAATGAAGTCCAAAGGTTCCAGCTCTGACTTGTATAATATTCTAGTTAGGTGCATCTACCGCTCACAATATTCCAAAATACAATGGGGGGGGGTTGCAGTTGCACATGCAGGGGGAATTCAGTTGAGCCATGAGCAGCGACGTGGCTTTACACCTCTGCACCTCCTAATCCTGATGTAAAACAGATAAGGCAGGGGATTTAACTACAATTTGCTTTTACCATGTGGTCAGTGTGCTATATCTGTAAGTACTCAGGGGTGAGCCCAGGGGTTAATGACACCTGGGTGCAGTATTTCTTTGGCGCCCCCATGAATAACACACACAAGCATGCTCTCACACAATAAAGTAACACAACATACTCACACTCTCCCTCTCATCCCCTCTCCCAGCGACCACTCAACCCTGACACACTAACATGTACACTTACACACACGCTAACATACACTCGCACACACTCACTGTAGCACCATACACTAACAAGTAGAAAGACATTCTAACACCATAAACATTTACATACATCTACACACACATATTCATTCTCTCTCTTACCCTTTTCTTTCACCCTCTCCTCCTCTTCCCTTTTCCTCCTCCCCACTCTCTTAACTCACGCCTGGTTCCTTTATCTTTAGGGCAGTTTGGTGACCGTACCTTGTATAGAATTCCCCCCAATTCCCTGAATTGGTGAACAGGCTATAGCTCCGACAAAAGGTTTGTGATATCAAGTGCTGTATATGAAACTCATAAACAAGAAAACATTATAGCGGTCAAACTGATAAAGCCCTTGCTTGAACACACAATTTCCCCAATATAAGCTCACTGCCATTTTGCAGAATACTATTTATATCCTGTTTCCAGGTACTTAGATATGTGCAGCGCTGGGAGTTACGATTGTCACGTCTGCTACACTTGAGGTTCTTCTGCCCAGAGTACCACTGAAGAGAGAGAAGCCCCCAACAGCGATAATCCGGGACTTAGATGATCCCAACAATGAGGTGGCCTCCGTGAAGGCAGAATGTAGGTAGGCATTGAGTTAAACTTGCGAGGTACAACAGCAGATTGGAGGAATACAAACGGATCAGAACAGGAGGAGTTAATTCCAACAAAATGGTCAGGGCAGCCGGATCGGTAACAAAGCAGATAGTCAAACAAGCCATGGGTCACAGCACGAGCAGTAGTAGTCAGACAAGCCGGGTCGGTACACAGGAATCACGAACAGAGCGTACAGGTTTTTAAATCTGGCGCCAGTCTCAAGCCCCACCTCCAACCGACATCATGGCCACGCCTCCAGCAGCCCATCAACTCCCAGGGTCCTGCCCTGCAGCACAGCCCCGCCCCTAGAGGATTGACTGACGACCGGAACCCGGGGTAGTAGCATGGGGTCTCCGAAAACTGCGGACGGACCTCCGCCCGCCGGCGACGGGACCCGAGGAGGTGACAATGATAGCGCTATATAAATCAACAAATAATAAAAAAAAAAACTAAACCAAACAATTAGTCATATACTTAAATTGATGTAGTGTCTTACTTTGTGACTTACTGATCAGGCACCATAATAAGTGGCAGGACACATACTGTTAACCTTACATATGACATCATATCTCAATGCTCTATTCATCATCATGACACGCATATAACAGTGCAATGAATAATCTCAAAATTAATGATAAATCGATGATAATTTTGTCATTTTTTTTTTATTATACCTTAGCTGCAGGTATCTGGGATGAAAAAGCATTGTGCTAAAATAATATATAGCTTTGTAGTCGCAACAGCTACATGACAAATAGCCCGGTATTGTGAATTATACTAATTAATGTAAAGCTGATTGAGTTGGTCCTGGAGGTAATCTCCATTTTCAAAATCTCCCCACTTTTTCCTCCAGGTTTTTTTTTTCTTGCTGTCTTTTTGATTAACTACCCCAATACCAAGCCAGTGTGCATACAAGGTTGAAATACAAGGGGGTCAAATACATTATCTTATTTTCCCTATAGAAAACAGGTCAAACATTTTAACCCCACAATTCAGCGACAGTCAGCAAAAAAAATCTTTTAAAATTGGACCCATTAGTAAAAGCTAAAAACTCTGTATTTGCCCGTAAGTGCAAGGAATATTTATCGATAAACATATTATATTTATTGAAAAACATATGTGCATTTGATTAAACCACTTCCAATGTCTACTGTCGCAGCCTTTCCTAAAACTACTTAGGGGTTGTGATTTTTGTTGTAAAAGCACTATTATCTAATCAATTTTCCTAAAATTAGCTATTTTCTATGCCTTCACCCCACCCATACACAGACCGTCTTATCCAGTCATCAGTAAGCTTTAGGAACTATTGTGCAGGTATATTTTTTTAGAAAGCGTAGGACAGAAAGATAATGTATTATAGATAAAGGAATGATACATTGTTTGAACTTTATGTTTTTGCGTTAATATAACAATGGCTGACAGCGGCGCATGGCCTGATCTCTTTCCTCTCTCCATGTCTGCTGGGGCTATTTACAGAGGACTTAACAAAGCAGCCAATGTCTCTACTCAGTGGCCAAAGCTTTCCCCAGCGGGAAGCTAATCTCCCCTACAAACACTCAGTCCTGTCTTAATACAGTTACTTAATCACCAACACATTAATGGGATGGAAGCTTGTCCCCAGAGCTCAGTAAGCCGTTTAACCCATTCTTGTGCAACAAAGGCATTATATGATTAGCGCGTCTTCGAAGATCTCGGTCGATGTTCCAGGGGGTATAGGATTGCAGCACGTGAAGCTTGGAGTCACATTTAAAACGGCCAGGAAGTATAGACCTGCGTCAGCAGAGGAAATGCGGTGGCATTCAATAATGAAAGAACTTGCGCAATCTTTGACTGCATTGATTGCATCCGGCCCTGACTTACAATACCTTTGGAAATGGGGACCAGTGAGTAAAAGCAGAAGTTTATCGTTCTCTACATTTTTAAACTGAAAGACCATTAATCACATTTCATTGTATTAAACTGTACATTTTCAGGTCTACTTTTTGTCCAGTGTATTGTGTGAATACATACAATATACTGAAGCAGAATAGCATAGAATCACCATTAAATTCAGCCAGATCCATGCTCACACATACACAGCCTCAGTTTCACCACAGGGTCACGTGACCTAATAGGTTCCTGTCTCCCCGTGCAGGTTCAAAATAGTTGAATAAGGGCCCTTTCGACTTGAAGCGGTGAATCGATATGAGGAAAGAGGAGCAAGGGGTCACCCCGGGCCCACTTGAGTCACGGGGCCGGTTGCAGCTGCTACCTCTGAGACCCCTGTAGTTGCGCCAGTGCCAGGAGCCTGCTCATCTTTTGGTGCCTCAATCTCTGGCATTATCCCTTTCTATAGGGATATCAATGGGATTTCTATTGCGGGTTTAGCTCGGCCACTGCCTTCGATTTTGCTACAAATATAAGCAAGGCCCGGCACTTGGATTCTTTTATGAGATATTTATCAGTATATTTGGCACATTTTTTGTTAAATTGAGACTCGTAAGTTAGTACAGGGCACTTATGTAGATTGGAATTGCACTATAAATGTAAAGTCTGCTTTTATTGGAAAGGTTGCCTGGCTCACTCGTGCAGAAAGTGTTATAGAAGCTCCACTGGGAGATACATAAACTTGGCAGCACTTCTGCTTGGCCAAGACACAACACTTTCTAATAAAGTATACTTTTAACTTGGTTTCTAGCAGCCTGAACACGCCAGTGACCTGGAACTGAACCAACAGTGGAAATGGAGGATACATAGTCAGCAGCTGAGATTTATGGTCTGCTGCCCACCCTGCGAGCGGGTGCGAGAGAACCTCAAGGACTTCTTGTTTTATTATTAGTGTACACAAAGGGATGGAAATGTTGCCGGTGGTCATTTTTTAACAATCCTATGAAAATGAGTGGAAATACAGACTGCATCTTATAAAGCAGCTCGTGTCATGCAAAAGGAAATCTGCATTGCCTAAAAGCTGTGCAAAATGGATGCAGTTATAATAGGGTATTATATAATATATACACATTATTATATGTGGGTCTGCATTACTAGGGCAGTTTTCTCTTCTCATCTTGGATAACTAAGTGGACTCTAGAAGGTCCATATCATTTTATGATTTCTGCTTTTTGTTTGGAAACTAACTGGGAATTAATAAGTACAAACATAGAATTTGATGGCAAATAAGAACCATTCAGTCCATCATTTTCTTGATGGAGAGACTTGGACCTTAATCAGTCTTTGGTTATGTCTGAGATGCAAGATAGCTTTGTACCCACCAAATGCATGTTTAAAATACCCCACACGGTATTTTCCGCTTCTGATGGGAAGCTGTTTCATTTATCTACCACCCTCTCTGTAAAGTAAAACTTATTTACATTACAATTAAACCCCTCACCCAAAACCTCTAGACTATGTCCTCTTGTTCTAACATTTCTCCTCTGATATCAACTTAAATATAAACATTGTCTGCGTTTTGGAATTTGGTTTCCGCAAACAAATGACCATTTAGTAGCCTTTGGACTATCTCCAGCATCTAAATATGCTTCTGGAGATGAGGTCTCCAGAACTCTAGGTGAGGTCTCACCAGAAACCCCTTTGAATGATCAGTTATGCAGTCATATCCGATAATATAGGTAATTTAAAGGTAATTTAAAACGAGGATAATTTGAATGATGGAGTTGTGATTAGATGGGATCCCCAATTATAAAAATACAATGCTGTTTTGTGCCACCCAGAACTTCTTTAACCTTACTCATCAATTACCTTTCTTTTCTCCAAAACTGCCTTTTAGTTCTTTCCTTAGCCAAGCCCCTTTTTTCCCACCTCTTCCTCCACCATTTTTTGCCCTCTTTGAGAACGAAAAAGTATAAACGACAAGTAATCTAAAGTTGGCTTTAGATATGTTTTTGAAAGTATATTTTCATTTTGATCCAGCACAAGAATACCCTTGATGTCTTGTCAGAATTTGGAGTCTCCAACATTACCCTAGGGAATTGATTTCACATTGAGTTTCTTTCATAAATTACTTGAGTAAGATGGTCCTTTTTTAAACTTACATTCTTTGGGCATCACACATGGCCCGAGAACACTTTGCACTGTATCCCTGACCCAAAACACATTCATTATTCATGATGACCTTATCATGCAAATCTTGCAAGATTGAAAAAGGAACAAACACCAGGTAAGTGAATGAAAATGAAATATATGTATATATACTCTTCCTCACGGTACTGCCGCGGCCCAAGATAACACTCCTCTCAGTGTTCAAACGAAGACAATACAAGCATAGGGGCGCATGTACATGTGGGAAAAAAAGAAAAATGATAATAGTGTGATAATGTATGATACGAAAAGCTATATGCAAGTGTGGTGAATGCACTCACAAAAGTGGAAGATAAGCAGGCCCCTCAGAATAATATGTTTCCTTTATTTCTTCATATTTCTAAAATATCCAAATAAAAGAGAGAAAAAACCAATGGTGCAGTATTTTCTTATATAGATTTAAGAAAAGTTAGATTGCACTTACAAGATAGTCGATAAAATCAGGCACTTCAGTTTAAAGTTCACGGGTACAAATGAAAAGTCCTTTGAATAGTCCTCAACGCGTTTCGCCTTTCGGCTTCCTCAGGAGAACAATAAAAGGTATATCCGCCATTTTATTGTTCTCCTGAGGAAGCCGAAAGGCGAAACGCGTTGAGGACTATTCAAAGGACTTTTCATTTGTACCCGTGAACTTTAAACTGAAGTGCCTGATTTTATCGACTATCTTGTAAGTGCAATCTAACTTTTCTTAAATCTATATAAGAAAATACTGCACCATTGGTTTTTTCTCTCTTTTATTTGGATATTTTAGAAATATGAAGAAATAAAGGAAACATATTATTCTGAGGGGCCTGCTTATCTTCGACTTTTGTGAGTGCATTCACCACACTTGCATATAGCTTTTCGTATCATACATTATCACACTATTATCATTTTTCTTTTTTTCCCACATGTACATGCGCCCCTATGCTTGTAAAATCTTGCATGATTGTCTGACCTAACAGAGCCTCATGAATAATGCCTGTCTGGGCTGTCAACGCAAGACAAAAAAAAGTGTGGTTATGAATGTATTGAACGTATCCTGGTTACATGTAAGTTATAGTATGTACATATATGAAAAAAATAAAAAATATGAAAATAAATTAGCAAAATGTCTATCTTGTTGTCTTGTTTTAGACATTTGACTAGGCTGACAGCTGTGGCGTACTTGGGGGGGGGGCAGTGAGAATGTGTTTTTACATTTTACAGTGGAGGGCAGGGAGCCAAATATAGGATCCGACCTGGGTGCCAAATACTCTGTATCCCTCTGGCTGACGGGTAGGTATATATTACATTTTTGCACATGGGTTTTCCCACTTAATGGTATTGAGTACCCTTGAATACCAAGGACTGCTTGAGAAGAATCATTACTTAGTCACATGAATGCAGACCCCATATAGCATTGCATTTCTTATTGGTCAGCAGTATTCCTTCTCTCCCATGTAATTATATTTTAGGAATGGGGACCGCTGACAAAAGTTAGGTGTTAAAACAATAATGTACAAGAAGAAAAATTGTCAAAGAAGGGACTCTATGAACTCAGTTTCCTCCATAATTGAACGCAAATAATATTAACATAGAAAAAGTGTGTTGAACTCTACACTTTATAGAAAGAAATAATAAATATGTAACAGCTTCTAAAAAATAAATAAAGTCAATAAAGTGAACAGCCCTGGAATTAAGAATTGATATAGGGACCACACGAGGGTGCATGGGTGCATGGAATGGTCATTAAATATATGTAGCCATAAATTAGGTTATGGGTATAAACCCATAATTTAGGTTTAATAAAAAAAAAAAAACAGAAAATCCTAACAATAATTCATAAAAAGTAGTCCAAACAGCCCAATGCCTGCATTTAAACTATGTAGTCACTGCACTGTAAGAATAAAATATACAAGACTATGCTGTAAAAAAATTCATTTATTTTATTTAAACCGCAATATAAATCAAGACTGCTAGCTCTATAGTTTTCGTACAACCCCTCCATAACAATTATCATAAAATATGGTGTTACATTTATTCAACACTACTTTGGTTAAATGAAAATGTCTAATAATTACAATTTACATTTGGCATTGGGTGGAACAAAATGTTTATTGACCAGGAGTACTTGTGGGGCAACTTGAAAGACTACGGCGCCATGATCACACGGAAGGTGCTGAAAATCTACCCATGCTGGCCAATCTGTCACTTTTTTTATACTGTAAGGGTTAACAAACAAACAGAAAAAGCATGCGAGTCTCTGCAGCATCATCTTGCGAAAGGATTTGCTCTCTGAATAACAGCCCTAGGCATGTCCTTTCAGATTAGCATCACAGCTGGAGAGAAGGTAGAGGATGCTTTATTTAGAGAGACAGGAGAGTAGCGAGGCAGACAGGATAGAAATGGAGAGAGCAGACACAACATAGATGCAACGCTCCATCCTCCATGGATGCATTGAGCGCAGGGCATCCAATAGTGTATGTTATTTCTAGGTAGCAAGCTAAAGTAATGGGCAGATATGTGAAGCTCGCATACCCAGCTTTCTTGGTTTTCATAGGACAGTCGTAGGACTTTTCCAACTTCCAGACCAGCCATGCACACCTTCGGACTACCAAGCCACAGGTGGGCATCTGAAATCCTACAGTGGGGGTAGGAACTTGGTCTTATAGTCGCAAGTCGTAAAATTCAGAACGTCTGGTGGACAAGAGTTTATCACCAGCTTCTACCGCACTAAAAGTGGCAATAATTTGGATACAACGTGTTCATTTGTATACATAAGATGCATTATTTTTCTTCTAAATGCCCTAGCCAACTTACATAACGGTAAATCCCGAGCCACACAGGACTTCGGTGTGAGGACGTACGCAATCTAGCTTTGGAGTACTTGTTATTTTGTACTTTGCATACAATGTGTGATCACAGGGGAGAAGGAGAAAGTGGTTCCATGTCCAGCGTTTGTGGTTGTATACCATTCCTACGCCAAGTTTTGTGGCGTCATCTTATCATTCATGTAAGATCTAATTCATGTTTTAAACCATAATAGTTGTCACTTTTGTGTTTCAAGCAGATTGTGCTTGTTCTCTAAATCTCCATGCACTGTTGCTTTGGTTCTTGTCGTATGTCAACTTACGTAATAATAACCTATCCATAGGTCACACCTCACCATACCCTCATAACAGCTTATTCCTCCTTCATCAATTAAGAACTTTTGGAGGAGCATACATAAAGCAGATAGCTATAAGCTAACATTTGCAAAAGAAAGCACACCAAGTCCTCTGCGAAAACACATAAGTTACTGCTCAATGTCAGGCAGTTTCTATATATCTTTCATATGATTTATTTCCATATATAGTTTTCTGGTCATATTAATCCATTCATATCCAGAGAGATGAGTAACATTCCGGTTCACCCTTTGCACAGCAGATGTGCTTCTAGTTACTACAAGGCTCGAAAGGTTAGCATCCATCACAAGCAATATGTAAACTGCAACTGTTTACGTCAATGATGTTGTTTATGGGGGTCTGGTTCTTATTCATTCATTTACATTTACATTCCACGTCTATACATCAATGGATGCCAAATAAAGGTTAGTTAAAGGGCTTTTTTAAAATGAATGCTGGCACTGGTTACAAGCACACATACACAAACACTGGGGCATTTGATCTAGGCTAGATGTGACCTTGTTTATTTGAGCAAGAGAAAAAAGACCAATGTGGCTATTATTGCACATCTGATCTCCCTATGTAATGTTTTGGTGGCAATGGAAAGGGACAGGACTCCCAATCCTCAACCTCAAAAAAATATATTAACAGTTATTAAAGTGGGTCGGGGTTAACTTTAGGAATGGAGATGCTATAAGGGCAACCTTAGGCTTAGTTTATCTCGGCTCAGGAACAGGATTTGCAAACTCCAATGTCCCCCCTCTTATTATCCCCACACCTCTCAAGCGCAAGCTGGATATCCAAGAGAAAAAATAATGATCCTGCCTTTAAAAAATTATATTAACATTGCAAACCAAGCTTTTCTAATATGTTTACATCTCATGAATAATAGAGGTCAAATACTGCCTTAGTCTAAAACACACTGTAAAATGAATCTACAACATGCTAACATGCTCCTGAGCTTCAACCCAGTCCCTTCTTGTACGCAATCCTGCTAATAATGATGTCCTGTTTTCACATTAGTCCTTCGGGCATTCATGGGGCTAGTACTGGGGGGTCATTAAGCAGTCAGCACATTTTGTGCTTGGCCAACCACAACCTTAGAACAACTTCTCGTGGAATAAGAGGATTTCTTGTAGATATGTCTAACCATGCCATGTGGTGTTCCCTTTGCATGTCCACACCATCATCAGATATCAAGAACAATTCCAATTGAGTACATTGGTGCAGAATCACCGTACATATCAAGTCCACATCCAGTCTTTACAATAAGCAGATATTTTAGTATTCTTAGAATTGTCTTCTGGCATGGATCAGTTGAAGCATAACTGATGTAGAAATCTGCTCTCTTGGTGTCCTTCAAAAAGTACGTAGACATCTCAATTTAAACATTTCAATATTTTGTAACCTTTCCACAATCATTTAATTATTACTTCTTTATTCCCTGATGTCCATTGCATAATGCTTATATCTCCACTTCTTCAGAAGACACAGTCAAAGGAAATGATGTATGTTTAGTTTATTGAATATTTTCTTGATTTGTTCTCAATCTAGAGTACACACGCCTGTTTTTGTGATGTGTTCCACATTCAAGATGCGACTTTGCATGGCTGCTCGATGACAGGTTGGCTTGCAAACCTAGTAATTCAAAACACAAAAGAAAATTGCCATGCACAGTGCTGAATCCAAAATCATTGTGCATATCCCAGGACGCAAATAATTAGTTTTAATCCTTATAAAACAAAAACAGGGATCTTTTTTAAGATCAATAGCAAAAAACAACCAGGCAACGAACAAACATAGAGTCCCCTCTTTTCTCATCTTCATGTGCACCGATAAGACACTAGAACCGTTTCTGGATCTATCATGGCAATGGGAGTACGCATATGACATGTTAACTTAGAGCATGCTAGTTCGTTCAGGTCCTCATTATTTATTATACGGAATATACCTTTTGTCTTGTGATATTGTATCACTCTCCGATAGCCCATAGTTTCCCTCTGACAATGTTGTTGCACCTTGCCCATGCCAATGGAGATCGTGAAGTCCCACTGGCCACACAAGCCCAGGGCATCCATCTTTAATGGTGCTGCTCCCAACTATTAAATGCACTCGTTTTAGTATTCTAAGCCAATCATCCTTAATAAATCTGACATTTGATTGCTTATTTGTGATAGTTAATCAAATAAAATCAACACAGAAGCTTGTACAGTTTCTATGGCAGTGGTCGATCACAGTTGGGGTAGATGGAACTTATTGGCAGGACCAAGTCCTTTCTTTCAATGATAATTGCATTCACAGGGTATGGTAGTACGAAAATGACCGTCGTAACACTAAGTATATATCCTTTGACAGGCATTCCTCATAGAATCCACGTAGTCCTCTGTTGTAGTATAAAAAGGTTACGTTTTCCTTTAACTTACAAGTTCAAAAGTATGGGGTCACTTCGTCATTTTCTCGTTTTTGAAAGAAAAGCAAATTTTGCCCATTAAACTCATAATTGCATGTTGCGTTTGCTAATAATGTTTAAGTTTAAAGGCTACTTGATCTTTAGAAAACCATCTTTCAATTATGTTACAGCTAGAAATCTCCTTGTTTTCCGTGAAACCCTTTAAATGATAGTGTATATATTTATTAAACACAACAAATTAAATGTACATTTTCCACTTAAATTTACATGTGTACTTAGAAATATTAAGACACATGGAAGTAATAAGGATTTAATAGCCAGTGAACCTTGTTATTTGCTCCGCTACTTGATTGTATACAACCTCCCAGCACAAAACTAATCTTACAGTGAAATCAGGGTGGCCTTTAGCAGCTTCTGTCCCCAGCTAAATGCCACCACGCGGTGCATCTGGGCTGAATGGTGAAGCAGTTTGTCAGCAGATGGTATAGCTTCCCCAATCACGCTTTAATCTCATAGTTATCACAACCTTATAATGTTCCTTTAGCAGCAGACTGAAATAGAACATCACAACAGTTACTGCGTCTAAAACGTTGTGTAGACATCTGAAAAGCGACCAGTAATACCCATCACTGACAGTTCTTCTAGCGCTCAGTAAATTACGCTCTGATGGTAGTTAAAAAAAAAAGAAATTGTTCAGAGTTGAAGGGATACAGATGTTTTCCTTAGATAGTCTGAAACCAGAGGCACAGTGTATTGGAGTAGTGAAAGGAGTTGATCCGAAAGAGAGAGAGAGAGAAGAAAGGAGGGAATGTTTTTTTTTTTGTTGACTACAAATGGACCTTTATAGGATGAGGGGGAGAAACAAACAAGTGTAATACAGATTACTTTAGAAAATAACTGAGTATTGAATTCCTTAGTTTAGAATTGTTCTTTTTTATTACTCATGTTAAAGTATCTATTCTCTCTGCTCCCTAGCAAGCCACTGTTATCCCTGGCGGTCTCCTAGAAAGTAGACCTGATCTGGGGCAGATTCATGTCCTCTAGAAGAAACAACTACCTAAGCAGGTTACGGTTTGTGTTCACCCTCTCGCCCCGAGTCAGGCATCAGGCTCAACCACACACCGGCTCAACCAACCTTTTTATGTGAGTCGCTTGCACATTTTTTTTTTAGTATTAATATTCTCCATCAATCTCTCTTGTTTCAACTAAAATCTCACAATATAAGTCCTATATGGCCTATAGCTATATGGACTCAACAATTAATCTGTAATAAGTAACTTTAAAGTGGAATTGCATTTGATTAAATTTGACCAAATTTAGTCATAATCCAAAAATACTGAATTTTCGGTAAATAGTATGTATCACTGCATCACCTAATCACACCACCGCCACAACCAATTTCAATGGGAGGTAATCATTCAGATCCTAGGAACAGAAGGTTAAGACGGCTACTCACATGGTAAACTTGGGATTTTAACGTGTGGATTGTTTTCTTTCACCCCCAACACCATTATGTTGGTTAATTGATGAATCTGGGTCTATGTATAGCAACAAAATTACCTAATGTCCCCAGTGAATAGGTAAGGCTTAGAAAACAAATATATAAACTTATGGTAACAAATTTATTTAAGCTACAAGGTCTTGCTAATAAACTTATTTTTTGTTAGTCTACACTTCTAGGACTGTTTCTTTGTCAAAAAGATTTTAAAAATGAGTTAAGAAATTGCTGTGAACCAGTGCCCCCCCTACTGGTTGTGGTGAGTATGACATCTGTGCTGCAGACAACAGTTCAGCAGCCGCCACTGGCTGTTTGTTAAGGAAGAGCAGTGTCTTGGCTAATGAACCATGCTGCAATTGCTTGTACCCAATCAAGTAAATGATGCATGCAACAGAGCCATGTGGTTCTCTGCAAGACCTAAAGCAAATATATGCTAAACAAAGAGCACGGAAGGGTCATGTGACATGTTATTTGGTAGCTTTGATATTAACACTTTCATTAAGTCTCCACTTAGAAACTCCACATCTTAGGAGTAGTTACAAATAAATTGGTGCTGACCCAATAAACACTGAGCTTGTTAATCATGACACGAGAATCTACTGTAAAAAAAAAAAAATCACCAAGAATCCTACCGACCGCAAGACATGGCCACCTTTTATGACAGATGTAGCCTCAACTCATGGGTCAGGCTCAGCTCAGTTACTCAATTAAATAAAACCACAACACACAATATGGGTTTGAAAAGGCCACAGCCGTTTTATTTAACAGTCATTGTCCCGTGAAAACCTGAAATAATAAACATAGACGCGTTAACAGAGACGATGACGTAACCGAAACCAACCTAGCTTGCCAAGTTATCCAGGTACGATACCACACACCAGTTTTAGGAGGGGACATACGAGGATTCCCCAACCCGGACCTGAGCTTCCGAGCACCACTCCTTGCAAGGAACCTCCCACCGCTGGTGACCACCAATGATTAACCACCGCATTAACCCCTTGGATACCTGGCAAGCTACCGCCCATGAATGCAGTAGCCCCACTCCACAAACTCAACCACATAACGGGTGCGACAAACACCACCAGGTAAGGTAAAACAAAATATATCCTTACCCTGTGATCACCAAACTTAAATATCCTCCGACCAAAACTCCTGCCCTAAAATCCACAATTCCTGCCTTAGCCTAACCCTGCTCAGCACTCTGTCAGGGCCCACTCAGTCCATTCTGGCCCCCGTGGGCTTCAATACGGGCTGCCATATGAGTAATAACTGCATAGCATCTCAACTCCTTAGGATTTGTTTAATTAACATGGAATTAACCAGATAATATGTACTGGTAAACACGGCAAAGTTACTTGAATAATGAAGGTTAATTAAGGAGATCTTAAAATTCTGAGGAGTAATTATGAGAGGCCAGTTAGAACAAGATGTAACTCTTTAAATGCACACCACTCCTGTAACGATACGGTTTAAGCCTTTTATTTTCCTTGATAACTCAATGCACAAAACTACATTTTTCCATAAAAATGGAGAATATTCAAATTCACACCTGGAAATTTTCAACTTAATTGGACACGTCAGCCATCATATGCACTTTAAATTTGGAAGTTGCTGCAGTTTGAATAATTTTCCACGTAATGCCCCAAAATTGCAATAACACGATATAAAATGGTATGTATAAGGAATAGTTTTACAGCAGAAGTGTCCCCCACGGGACAAGCAATGGAAGAATGTAGTTAATAACAAAATGACACATATATATTCTATACGACAACGCACAGGGTCAATTGAAAGAAGAAACTCGTTTTGGGACCTGCAGTAAAAAGACGTCATATTGAATTATTACTGTCGGCTGGTACATCGTGTAGGCACTTTTGTCATCCTTTTGCATTCAGATGCTCCTGTAGAACCTCCTGTAGAACCTCAAGTACACCTCAGTGCAAAGAAGGAAAGACTTATGTCATTAAAAGGGAAGAGTAATGCTAGGGTGTGAAGGTACAATTTTGAAAAACGGTAGATACATGCAATAGCCATCAAACAAGAACATTTGGTTAATTATTCGATGGAACATAACTTGGACTTTATTGTCATCTTGTGGTCATTACCAGAACGACATGGTATTCCTCGTGTAATTAGTCACGCGGAAAAACATTTGGATAATTACAAAAATGTTTACTATGAAGCTTTTATGTCGGCTAAAATGTTTAAAAAGTTCCATTTAACAAATATTACACACGGTCCAGGAACAGGACATACTCAGGATTCCTATTAAATACACAAACCAAATTCATATAGCTTGGAAAAATGTATATTTTAGAAATAGCTACAATTACCACTCAAGACAAATCATTATCAAAAGCAGTGCAGTGGGTAAATTGTTGGTAACA
>VKOC01000008.1:31197078-31207488 GCA_009364415.1 Spea multiplicata
GTTTATTAAGACAGTTGACCATTTACGCTACCAGCAAAACCTATAGTTTGTGTACAACTCAACACAATTGACATATTCAATGACAAGGCGACAAAATTAGGAATGTGACTGTGTAATAAACGAGTAAAACACGATAGTACAACACTGTTAGAAAAAATATATGAATGATTTTAATAAAAGACAGATGCTTACAATGAATTTTAGATTAATGCGCAAATAAAAAAACCCACAACGATGTGCTGTTTCCTATCTAATCCTAAAATGGTTGTGTTACTCACCATGGATCTGAATCAGTGGGACTATGTCGCCTTTTAACACCACACACACCTATGTGGCAGGTGGTGTAAAATACAAGAAGGGAAGCACACCCTTAAAAGAATATAAATTCTGATTTTGGGGTGCTACTAAAATGAATAGGCAACAAAGCAAGGAATCAGCTCGCTCCCAATAAATACTATTTAAGAGCACCTATCTGAGGCATAAATATTGTGTTTTCTGTCACAATATATGGCTTTATATTGCTTAGCCCATCACTGCGTCAAAGTACTCCAATTTTGATGAGATTGACTCAATTAAGCCACATATCCATGCAAGGACACCAAATGGCTATGTAACTGCTATATAATTAGTTTTAAACTTCATATTCGGGCATAGAACTAGTAACTCTTCATAACTGTCTATCTCTTTGAGATTTTTAGTTGAATGATCTAGTAAAAGTTATGTTTTATTCAATATTTCCTTTTGTAAGTGTATTTTTAGGAATTCCATTCCTGCTTTGGTTGTGCCTAAGTGACAGGTGCTTTTCTTGTCATTTTTAACATATCTTTATTCAACTGTGATTCACTATTTTCATATTTACTGTATGATACATATTGGGTTTCCAAAAACAGATTTTGCAATTTTACTTCCACAAATTAGGATTTCTTTGGACTCCACTGATAACCAACCCCCCCCAATTGTGCCTTTATTCACCCATGTGTCCCAGCTTCCATATTTAGTGTACTCATACACTTTTTTTCTTTTCCTTTATAACACTTTTTGTATAGCCTGTCATTGTAGTGGCAGGGGAACAAGATGTTTACAGTTTACATGTATTTATTATTATTAATAATTACAGTGTGATCAACAAGCAGGGCTCCATTGTCTTACATTGATAATTGCGGTATCTCTGGAAACCTTTTGCAATTAATATTCTTTCTATCAGTGTCAAGACTTCTGTTTGGAGCATTCTCCATTATTCTGGTGTAACCACCAGATCAGTCAGCAGGAAGCTAATGATGCTAGCGCTTGCCCACAGGGGAGACCCTTGGCTGTCGACTGACAGCATGATTTCCCAGGTACAAAAAGGTTTGCTTTTGTATGTTAGTAAGTTAGTGTCAGTGTATGTGTCTGTTATTGTGTGTGTCTGCCTTTATGGCTATGTTTGTGTAAGTGTGTGTGCGTCTGGGTATGTGAGTGTGTATGTGTGTCTGGGTATATTTTTGTAACTATGTGCGTGTGCATATGTGTTACTTTGACTGTCTGGTTTCATTAGTGTGTGTGTGTGGGTGTGGATGTGGGTGTGGGTGTCGGGCGATACGAATTACGCATTAAAGTGGGGGAGTGCGGCCTATATTCAGGAAAATATGGTATCATGGCCTGTAATACATTTTTATTTCTCTCCAGTTAAAATCCCAATTAATGTAATTATGTAATTGCTATGTAGCTAGGGATATGTGGTTTACATTTTGGACTAATTTTTGTCATCTCCTTTTTATAAAACTACCCAAGCCAGTCTACTCTGTCTAAAAGTAATGGACACTTTCTGTGGTACATACATAAGGTGCATTAGTAATACATACACTTTACATATTTCGATCTGTCAGCGCTATTACAGAGGTTAGTTAACTATTCTTAAGTGTAAAATGTGAAATACAGAATTACAAAAGGTCATGTGAATAGTGGAGAAATATTCCTTCACACCCTCAGTTTAGAAGTTGTTCTGATTTAGGTCCTTTACTGCTTTTAATTAAGCATGTAAAAGCTTCAACCAGACTCAATAACTTTTTATCCCAGTAGATTTTTCTCCAAATCACACTTGGAAAGTTGGATCCAGAGAGTGAAGGTGCTTGCGTGTGTTGCTTCCTTTCAAAGGTTTAGGACATGTTAAGAAAAAGAAGTGATTAGATAAATACGTGTCAATTGTTTCAATCAATAATCCCCTTTCTTATCTATTTACACAGCTGCAGCACTAAAACAACAGATCTCCAGATGTCGATAGACGAAAAACTGGAATCCACCTAGGGGCGCTCGTGTAAACGAAACAGAGAAAGAAAAAAAAAATACAAAAAATGATAGTGTGGCAGAAAAAAACAACAACTGAAATAGTGTGCTGGCAAGCTTTCAATTAGAAGCCGTGAGGATCACAAAAGCGATTTCTAATTGAAGGCTTGCCAGCACACTATTTCCGTGTGCTCTTCTTAGTGTAAGTGCAATTTTATGTATATTATTGATCATATGTGAAGATACCACACCATTTGGTTCCCATTTTGTCTTTTTTTCCTTCTTATTTAGAGTGAAGGATATTGAGAAACGCATGGAAAACACAGACACACTGAGTGCAATTATCACCACAAGACACACTATTGTTGTTTTTTTCTGCTACACTATCATGTTTTGTATTTTTCCCCTTCTCTGTTTCGTTTACACAAGCGCCCCTAGGTGGATTCAAGGTTTAGGACACAGAGTTATTTAACAGGTATATTTTCTACTAGATAAAGAGTAGCTGAGGATCTTCACCAAGTCTTAGCACTTCTTTATGGTAATCATTCGCCTTTCTATTGCCCAACATAACTTGGTTATGAACCAAGGTGTTCTGCATATGTTGACACTTTTTTAAAGCAGTGTGTATGGAAGTCATGGAAAGTTACTCTCTCCCTGCTTGCATGGATACCTAAACCTCTCAATGGCACTAATTAGCTACATTGAAGGATTTTCATTGTGAAAATGATGTGTCCATGATGAGCAGATGAGGTTTTATTGGTGTAATGGACTATGTATTGTGGGTTTCCAGAACAAAATAGCATAGATAGCATTTGTTTTACCAAAGAGATACAGAGTAATTGCCAAGTCCGAGTTTCAGGTTCAAAGCAGGGTTAGTTACAACTTTTTTTCAAATAAATGGTTTCATTGTCGCTATGTGACAACTTTTAAAAATCCCATTCACTGAGCTTTGATTGCCCTAAAACTGTGTACTTAACCACATTGTTAACAATCACTGCTTTACAAGAAAACTGTTCTAGGGATATCACAGTTCAAATGTATAATATCATATTCCTATTTCAATAATTACTTTTTCTAATTCATCCAGAGTCTCTTAACTTTTGTTTTTTATTACAACAGCATATCATTTCCCTGCTTTTTGTTCACTCATGTTTAAGGAAACATCAATTCAGGTTGGTAATTCCAACTTTAAAAATCGTGTTCATATGAAGAATTACAAACTTTTGGTGTGTTCTTCTTTTGCTTAATAAAATCTTCACTTTCAATAACCTAAAAACAAATCTCCACAGGAAAAAAATGTTAATGTGCTCAAATGTGATTTAAAACTTATTCATATACCTTTACACATGTTTAGTCAAATCTGAATTGCGTGTTGTACCATTAACTAATTTTGGTTTGAAGCGTGAGGACCAATTCTCTTGAACACCTTCTGTGTGCTTCTGTCCTCAATAAATAGTTATTTTCATAATGCATGGTTGTCTCTCCTTTGAAGTTCCTTTCTTTTTTTTATACCCTTCCACCTAGTAAAATTGCAAAGGTGGCTCAAATATGGTAACCAAATTACTTATATCTACCCATTTTAATGCTTTCACACTGTTTATTTTTTCAAGTAGAAAAATATTTCTCATACATTCAAAGTGGTACACAAAAAGAAAATGAATGGGATTAGTTTTTCTAGAATTTTGCAACTTTTTGTTCACTCATAATTTTTCCGATAGCACCATATCGATACATTCTTAACGTAAACATCCTAAACACTTTCTTAGAAAGCGAGACCAGAATATATTCATTGTCATATATTTTAAATATATGTCTGTATATATATATATATATATAATAAGAAAGCGATAGACAGGAAGGTTGAGAAAAAAAATTGGCGACTGTGTGTTAGCCACTGGGATGGAATGATTTTTTCTGCGGTACATTGAGGAGAACTGGGCATGGCAAGATTAAATAACTCTTTTTACAGATGTAATGAGAGACAGGTTTGTGGGTAGAGCAAGAAAAGGGGGCATTAACCCTTTCAAAGTGATAAGACCATGCAACACGTGGTGTTGTACGACCCTGTGACACTCAATGAGGTACTTATTGAGTATTAATGAAGAGGGCCACTGGAACTCACCTCATGTCTCCATAGATACATCTTATCATTGAGGTATGTTCCGCTGTCCCTAAAAACCTTTGGAGGGGAAAAGGCAAAATAAAGTAAAAACGACAAAATGTGCATGTGTTGACATTAATTTATGAGTTCTGCTTCCCCGTGGATTGAGGATGAATGGAACATTCTAAGAACTACAGTCAGTGGTGTGAGTTTAGCTGGTTTGATTTGATTGGTTGATCACAGATTTGGGGTACTGGCGCTCTGTATGGTCACACCAAATTATTTTTTTTGAAGTTCTTACCAACCATGATCAGGAGGGATCCAGAATGGAATATTTTCTGAAAGACAAAGGAGTGAGAGGAAGAAGAGAAGAGTGGAGAGGTAATTGTGAAGGGATAAGTGAAATGGGATTATGTGTGTTGGCTATCAATAATAACCAACTCCTGCTATTTGTTTAAAACTCATCATTCCAAATCACTTCACCATGGAATTAAATACTGGCATGAGTTTGTGTAATCCACATAGGATGTTCTTGGTGTTCTGCTTGCAAATGTATATCGTGGCACCCAATTTGAGGCAGGAATAGAACTCATAACAGCTTTTAAAAATCCTACAAATAAAAAGTAATCTAAAGGTGCTCATCATTGTCAGAACTACCTCCAGACCAGTAATAGAAACATGTTCAGTTGATTGAAGAACTTGAAAGTTGACTTGCAACCTTACTAAAAGCTCCTGTAAGTAGTGTATCCATCTTAACCCAATGAAGCATTAATTGCCATATTTCTAAGATACCTATTTTAAGCTTTCCTTAACATATAATTTTAGCTAACTAGTTTTAACTGGAAAAAAAAACTATAATGCCAACAGCATTATATTATTTTATTATAATCCTTTGTGAAGTCTAGCTCTCGGCCTTTTGTGTGAGTGATCACATATTTTAAATATACAAGGCATCAAAAACTTTCAGGCAAATTATAAAATTGATTTTAAATGATGATGATTCAACATCAGGTTGGTGTTCCAATGCATTGTGTCTATGGACACAAAGTGACGCCACTTCCTTGCTTTGAAGCTCAACGTTGCATTTCCCACACACCATCTATTTTCTATGGGTATGATAATACATTTTAAAATATAAATTAAATTCTATGGGTATAAGCATTCTTTTAGGACCAGGCAGATTAATAGCACTTATACTGTTTTGCTCATTTGTATTTATGGACAAATGTAGAGGGTGATATTGATTGCTTAAACAGTTAAGGTTGGAGGGTTTGGAATGTGCTGTATATCACCCATTCAATCACAACAAAGTAAATTAAATATTGATTGAAATTGTCCCTGGAAAAAAAGTCATTAAGGAAGCACAGGATCTAAAGCATGAGAAGCATTTTCATCAACAAAGCATTTGAATTATGTGTATTATACCGGAGAGTTGATTTTTTTGAGTGTTTGTTCCTGTTTAGCATCCGCTGGTGAGAATATTGACTCCACCATTATATGTCTTTTTTAAGCATCCCAAATTTGTAGTCCCCCAAAATAATCCAGTAACCTCTGTTTATTTAATGTCTGCACTGATAGATTTGGGGTTTTCTGGATAGCTGGTTACTGGGCACTTCTTATCAAGCACATTGACAAGTGCTGTGAGAACTCCCCTCTAGTTATGTATTTTTAATCTGTTGTAGTTGATATAAATGTTCTAGAATTGCAAAAAAGATATATTTGGAAACTGGCTTGCTTTTCCAAGAGCCCTGAAAGGAGGATGCCAATATACCACATATCTAGATCTAGGCTTCTGGGGTAATATTTTTTTAATTCTTATTTCCCGGCATGGTATTATATAATATATCTAAAGGTGGGTCTCCTGCCTGAATTTGTTATAGAGATCTGTAAACATGTAACAGCCAATTATAGCTAATGTGGAGATGAAAAAATTGCAGAATCTTGAAGTCATAACCTGATTAAGAATAACGACAAATGTAGGTCACAAAAAACCTAATGATCAAGGATAGTCTAGTTCACCATACTTGGTGCATATATTAAGGGTTGCAGTCTAATAGAAATGTTTGAGTTTTATTCCAGCCTCAATTGCCACTTCATTAAAAGAAATGTATCTTTTTCCCCCCGTGCCTGCAATACCAAAAGATTTAGAGTCCTTAGCCAGGACTGTGTGCTTTTTGTTCTGCACATCCATAACCATTCAACTTTAAAGGCAAGCTGCTCAAACCAACACTAGACCTTTCTAAGAGGACAGGAACTAGCAACTGCGGTCCACTGTTTTCTCTTGAAAAGTTGGCATCGCTAAAAGAATTAATTGAATGCCCATAAGGGTTTGAGATAACCATTAGCATTTAAATAATTTCATTGTATATAAAGAACGAATTGAGCTTTCTAAAATACATCTGAGTTGGTCGGAAGTGTCTCTTCACTCATTGAAATTTATGACCAATCTTAGTTGTCCACATACGCGATCACAAGCCTGGGCCGAAACATTGTGTCAAGTGAGTCACTTAGTTTACAGCCAAACTGCACACCAAAAATGTTATTTTTTCTTTTTTTTTTACAATTTAAATGTTGCTAACAAAGCCAGAGTGCTTCGAGATATCAACACGTGACAGGATTCTTTGCAGCTGGCCAGCTAATTAAAGGTTTGTGGAATGCCTCTTTCTAAATAACTAATTTCTACTAGAGAGCTGGGGGATGAAGGGGGTAAGACTGTACAGGAGGTGCTGGGTGCAGGAGAACTTATGAGTGAAGCTGAGTTAATGGTCATGCCATAAGAAAGCACAGTGTCAAGACATGAATGGATCGGGCATTCGTTTAAAAGCTTCCTGGGTAGTTCTTCAGTTCAAGACGTGCTGTTTGGTATGATTCAGTATGACGGGTATAGAAAACTTGTTTTATGAACCAATTCCCTCAAGATGAAGTTAGAACCATGGTCCCTGCTGCCAGATATTCTAGACTGAAAGGTAATTAATGAATCCATTGATATACCCATGAGCTATACATTAAGATGGACATTTAACTCTCTCACTGCAGAGGAGGTGCTGCAATGAAATGTTTTGAAGACCCTTCTGCATCAGAGTTGATTTTGCTGTTGACATGTTGCAGGGCCATACTGAGGCTATAAAGCACGTATATGCTTTTTAAACATACCCACACAATCTAAACCCTTAAACAAGATAACTGGTTGGGAAAATGTCTTATTGACAAAATTATATATTTGTCAGTTTTAGAAATCTTTCCCATATTTATTTTTTTATTGTTTACTTCTTAGTGCTTGGAAAATTGATATCCATTCTATGTACACTGAGATGACACCAACATATGGTGGCATGTTTTGTGGAAAGACTTTAAATGTTCTTCGTGTGGTTGCATCATAATGAAATATACAACGTGAATGATTCATTATTGGATTTGAGAAGTCTCATTGAAGATCTATATTTGGCTTGTCCTACAATAAATTTGCCATTACTCATCAAAAAAGAAAAAAAATGCCTTATTGCCAAAAGTGGTTGCAACATCTCAACAGCGATGCCAAGAAGAAAGCTGGTGTGATTGGCCGTGAGGATGCCCAAGATCTGCCGCACACACACAGTCTAAACCTGAGGGTATAGATATAATCTGCCAGTGGAATGCATGGTTCCCCGAGAAGATACGTATGGCAAGAGGGGCCTTTAAATGTTTCACCCGGAAAACAAATGTTTAATGTATTTCTTGGCAGTCACCTTTCTGCCTCTTGCAGCCCTTTGTCTCTGTTGAAGTAGGATTTACTACTTCAGAGTAAAAAATAGCTCTGCCTTCTTTTATATGAAATACTATGTTGTGCATATGGAATGAATACACAATATACTCAGCTTCCAAGACATTCTCTGTAGAGAACTTAAAATTATACTGTTTGGAACTACAAAGACCCTTGGAGTTTGTGTGGCTTCCATTTCACTTGACCACAGTATTAACGAAATAGCAGAGCTCCAGTAGTGATGTAATCGGGTGGCACCCGCTGAGTGAGCGCTAGTGTTACATGTACATTTTTAAAGGATTTTTGAGCATGGAAAGCTGATGACCTGTGTTTTGGTGCCCCTGCTAACACCAGGACAGTGAGGGAAATAACTCTGACAGGTATTATTCACTGTTAATGTTTTATAAATGAATTGAAACTAGTGACATGCAAGGAAAATAATGAGACGGGAGACAGTGATGGTACATGATGAACAAAGCACATTTATAATGATATGAGTAAATATATTCGCATCATTGGCTAACCACTAGTTACACTGTATTGTCATAAAAACTTACAGAGCTACAGAGACTATTAACGATAAATAACCATTACCAATTAAAACACAGTTGTACGACAGCTTTGCTCTTTCCAATTTAAAAACAAGCAATATCATTCCTTTTGTTTAATATATATATCAGTTTTCTCTTCTTGAAATGATTTTCTGTAATCAAGGAGAACGTGAAAGTTAAAAAAAAACAAAACAGAATTGACTTGATCATCAGATTGGAATGGTTGATCCCCTCCAGTTAAAGGGGTCTACCATACATTTTGTTGCCCAAGGCAACAATGTACCGCAGACCCCTCTGGTGATGGAAGGGACTGGTTACAGTGAACAGAAACTGGATAGGAGAAAAATGAGAGAAGGATGGAGAGGGTACGAAACATAAGTAAAGTAGACAGGGTTGGTGTATTAAAGCAGTATTCCAAAGTTCCCAAGTGTGCACCAAGTAGGGAACACAGTTGACACTGTCGAAGCTAACATGGTAATGAAGGTCATTTTTAAGTTCAATGAGCAGAAAAAAAGAGGAAACAAAAATAAAAAGAATCACAGTTCAGAAAGAGAGATGTTGGACGAGAAGCCAGACGAAAGGACATCACAATCATTGTTCAGTTATCGGTTGCACAGGAGGAGCAGCGGAAAATGTCACTGAGTTGGTTATGATGGACGTTATCAATGAATTGAAGTTGAGATGGAAGGAAAATTGTTGTTTGGGGTTTCTCAGCCTGATGATCCAGAGGTAGCCAGCATTTATAGTTTTTTGTTCATTTTTAGTAGCATTATTTACTATTTTTTTGTGTTTTTTTTTTTTATTAACATTCTGTCCATTGAATTTTTTTGTACGACTGCATGCATAGCATGAGAAGATGCTGGGATTATGAACAGCCACATAAACAGTGGCTTAAAGTGGCCCAAATGCAGAGGTTAACATAATGATCTGGCTAGTTGGCACTCAGAAACATGAAGGAGGTGACAAATTAGAGAACTAAAAAAAAAAGACTTATCCTCAAAACAAATAAAAAATAAAAACAAAAAAAATAATAAAAATGGCCCTTGGAGGGAACCTGCGCTGCGACAGGTAGACACACGCCGGAAATGAACACTACCTCAGCTAAACGAGCATGCAGGGAATTACTGACTGAAGCCGACATAAAGATGCCCCACGGTAAAAAGAACATGCAGGTAAACGACTATCAGACCCTGTGGAGGCTGCTTTGAGCCATGCCCCGGAAGGATCGAAAACAGCTAAAAATCACAGATACTGTTCACAGTAAAATCTACATTGACAACACTAAGAGATCGCTAGTGTTAAAATTATACACAATCAGAAGAGTTTTAAAAGGCAACGCCCTCACTAAGCCGTTGCAGATAATGAAACTTCATCAGCTAACAGTTGGCACTTTAATTTGTTGTGTGCGGGCGTTGTTTGGCCAGGAAAACACCCAAAACGCTCACAGCACAGCACTATGTCTAAAAGGGGGATGTTAATGGACCGAGTGGTGCATGGCTGGCCAAGCACTATAAAGTCAGGTTAAAATCTCTTACAAATGAGGACAATTAATTAAAAGTCAATGTTTGTTTTTTTACTTCTTCATCCTGACAGCAAACATCATTGTGAAGTTAACTATCACTGGTTACTTCAATCTATGGACACCAGTTGAAGAGGAATGTCATTTAAGGAACCACTCTGCTACCTTGACATTTACACAGTGGCGGAAAATGACATAGCTAGCACCGCCATTGTGAATTCTCACTGAGAATGTATAG
>VKOC01000008.1:31209562-31222553 GCA_009364415.1 Spea multiplicata
GCCACTGTCATGACACACAATGAAATGGTTTCTAATACATACGTCTATATGATGCTCATTGTAACTGGTAAACATGTTAACATGACTGTATTTTGTGTACTGGAGTGAATGTAGGATTGGTGATTGATCCATTTTATTAATACTAAGGCTCTAGTCATAGTGACAGATTTCTTTGAAAAAGGCCCTTTAAGGATTTTTCCACCCTTTTTTTGCGGCCATATGGAATCCAGAATATGGAAAACCATTTGGCCATAGATTCTCAGCAGGGATGGACAGAGGATTTTAATCGGACCTGGCACTTTAAGGCCAGTGGCCGATAAATGATGCACATGTGGTTGTCTTCTGGGTACCCCATGCAACATTTTCGCTGAATGTGGCCACATAGATTCAGCATACCTGCACTGGCCATTTGCGTACCAGGCAAATGCCCAGTGAGCTGCTGGCCAACATCGCTCCATACATACACACCTGATCTACTGATTCAGCGTGCCTGGCTGCACACTATGTAAGCATAACAATGTAGTGTGCAGCTTCTGATATCCAGCCACCCACCAAAGAGTGTCAGGGCTGTCTCATCATCCCCAGTCTGGCCCTGCACTTAGGGACCAGATCTGTCTCATGAGCATCAGTGAAGGTAAGCGACCCACTAGCCCACTAAGTATTTTCACAGTTTGCCAAATTTGGAAGGTATTGGCCTCTTGATTTCTGCTGACCAGGATTTAAGTTGTAGCTTTTTCTCGTATTTGTTGCACTGGTGATTCAGAACTTCCTTATTAAATTATATTTTGTGCTCCTTTGAAAAAAAAAATTTTTTTTACTGCAGGTACATAAAAGCTGTCAGTAAGGTTTCAGAACATCAGAAGAACTTTGTGTCTGTTTCTTCATTAATCTCTGGTGTCCAAGAAAGTTTGGGTTTTAACCAGTTGCTTTATTTCTATGAGTTCGCTTCAGTCCTGTCTCAGAGCTATTATTATGAATAACCCAGCGAAGACATGGCAAAGCAGGAACTGCTGTCAGTTTTCATCACATTAAAATATCTGACCATCTGTACCCTGTGTGTGTAATCATGTCATAAGACACAGGCAAGAAAAACACAAATAAACCCTTCTGCGGCCACATTACTTGGAAGCTATCCTAACCACCATGAAGCATATCCACATACTGTGCTTACAACGATCAGGAAAGGCTCTTAACTGTAAATCAACATAAATCAACTATAAATTGCCTAGTACTAGAATTACAACCGATTTAAGTGAAAGGTCCCAAATTATATGTATTATTCCACAATAACAATCCACTGCAAGCTTTGCAAAGGTCTTCGGTAGGCTTTGGTGTGCAGAAGGAGTTGGATTAAATTCTACCTACTTCTTGCAATTTGGTGGCTGTCCCCAAACCTTTGGGGAACTCCTTGCCCTAACCCCATAAAATATTGTGAGGGATATGGGAACGGGAATTGGGGAACATAGAATTTGTTAAGAATCATTCAGCCCATCTAGTCTGCCCATTTGTACTGATGTGAAGACTCAGAACTTTATCCTGTCTCAGATTCAAGATAGCTTTATGTATATCGCATGGTTATACTTCAGGTTGGTTTCAGACTACATGGTACCATGGATAGTTAGCATGCTAACCAAATTTTCATTCTGCTAAGTGTGGTCTTCATGGAGGTACTTTGTGAGCCTTAATTAGGCTTGAACCTTACAGGGACCTTACAGGTGGGAAAAGCATCGTAGAGAATTGGTATCTGGGGGGACTTCTATGTAGCTGCATTTAATACAAAAAAGTCACGTACAAAGTGACATGACTGTTACTTTATGATCTGCCACAATGCATTTAGCATTATACCCCTTTAATTTTACTTGCATACTACATTTCTGCCAGGATACGACTTTGCCAACAATGGCCATCAATGACAATGTTAATTTATTCCTTTATTTTTCCCCCCCAGGCATTACCCAAAGCAGTCGTTCACCACCGTGGCAGATACTCCTGAAAACCTTCGACTGAAACAGCAAAGTGAATTACAAAGTCAGGTAATTCCAATAACATACACAGAAAAATTCATCAAAAAACAACAACAAAACCATTTAGACTAAATAGTGACCAAAACTTTGTCATTGATACGCTCCCTGATATTTCCTGTTATTTCCTCTTCTTAGACAAGATCGGGGCTGTATTAAAATTAACTCCGTGTTAAACATACATTAATACAATACAAATCACAGAGTCAAGCTCCGTAAATTGTTAATGCTCCAGATATGTTGCTTGGCTGTGTGTCCTTTTTATTCATTGTTTGAACGTAAAGAGTACATTTTAATAAAGCCCCTGATCTGCCTGAAGGGTAATTGCCAAAGGAAACCATTTGTGATTTGGTTTGCATGTAGTTTTGTGTAATTGTCCTGTGCGGACTACTGCTTTGACGCCCCCCATCCCCCTTCTCACTGCCCCCTGTCCTCTGCCCCTTCTCACTGCCCCCTTCTCCCTATCCTTACTTGCCTCGTTGCCGTAGTCCTGCGGTGGGAGCGGGAGGCGTCCGTCTTCCCGATATGCTGTGATGTGCGCTTCACAGCTGAGCGCCGGAAAAATTCCGGCGCTCAGCATGAAACGCCAGTACCGCGACGGAGTCACCGACGGGGCGCCGAGCGGTTGCTGCAAAACTTCACGAGCGACCACTTGGCACCCCTACCCGGGACTTACTTTGAAACATCCCTAAGGCCAGCCCTGTTCAGACAACCGAGTTGTGGTCAAGGGGTGGTGGTAGGGGAGTAATAGTGTGTGTGTGTATGTATGTATGTATATATATATATAATTATTATTATTTATTATTGTTTTATATAGCGCCATCAAATTCCGTATCACTGAATATATATAGTGTGTTTTATATTTGTGGGATATTTCATTGTTCCCCAGGTGGTTGTGTAAAGACTCTTTAGTGCTATGCAGGTGAATGAGCAAGGTATTGCTCCCATCCGATATCTAAAGACTTTGCCCCAGACTTTCTAATTCTGGTATGATCACAATGACATAATATGAGAACCATGACCCACCCATGAACATTAGAAAAAGGACAGGAAATTCCTCCCTTCCCTTCTGTTTGCAATCACAAGTTTTCATTTGCAGTACATTGAATAATTTGGTAACATTTGCAGTTATTATAGAGAAATAAAGTGGATCCCTTGTTTCATTTGTCCAGTGTTCTCTCAGGCACATATGATGCAGTTATACAAATTCTCAAGGAAAACCAGGACAAGTTATACTAAAGGCTAATTATATATCTGACTCTAATTTTGGGACATCATGAAGATAACGTTGGCTAGAGATTTGTTTGCTCAGAATTGTACTGAATCCCATCTTTATCTTGATTTTCAGTTGATAATTGAAAAACAAATTTACTGGGCATCTTGTTCAAGAGATAATGTGGCTCTATGTGTGTTGTAACTTCATTCAGACATAAAAACCACCCTTGGTGTGTGAGGATCTATAACCAATACTGTTGGCCAACTGCAAATCTGTGCTTAAACATAGAAACATGGAATGTGCCGGCAGATAAGAACTATTCAACCCATCTAGTCTGCCCGTTTTTCCTGATTCATCTGTTTTCACTTGGTATATATAAATGTAATACATAGTATTGTTTGTGCTTCTATATACAGCAAGTTTGTATTAAATGAATACAAAGTTTATGTATAATAGTGATATATATGTCCCATTTCAGAAAACCTAACGCCCCCCAAAAAGTCCTGTTAGATTTAGTCCACGTTCTAACCCCCCTTTCATAAGATGTTCTGCGTAATAATACTTATGTTTATGTAACCTTTTCAGTGATTTGTATTCTTCTCAATGTTGTGCTCAGAGTTGTCATTATTTATTTTAGGGTATTAAAAATTCAGCTTGCATTCACACACTTCACACAATCACTTGATGTGATCTTCACCAAAGGATGATCTGTCCCACAGTGCATTTTACCTCCTGCAGTGATTCATCTTTATATTCATGGCAGCACCTTCTTGAGTATAGTGCTGTACATCACCAACAATGATATTATTCATCTTTCTTAAAGGTATAAAGGCAAATTCTGCTTACAGACAACTGAAATCTCAATAAATCTAATAAGCTATAACTCATTATGTATCACACAAGGTGGACTTACACAGACGTCATTGGTCATTTGTACAGTGAAATACTGTGTGCCCCTTTGGTTCCATATATACACAAATATCTACAGATGAACATACACCATTCATTCTACTTTTGTTTCACCAAGATACTGTATGTATTAATATTTAAACACAATGCAAATTGCTTCCTTGGCCATGCTTTGTTATATTAGAACAGATCGAATCAGTGACAGTGACCACTTAACAAAACCAAAACAAATCTGGATATGTCTATATGAGTTATTAATGTTGATATAAAGTTGTCAGAGATGCTATGCATTGGGGATGAATGCTGCTTGAAGAAAGCCAAGTACAAGAGGCAACACAATTATTGCCTAATTTGCTTTTTTTTTGGTTATAAGCTTATCATTGCATGAGCCTTTATATGATGGTGACACCTTCATATTGTTCTTGAGTGCTTGGTCTTTTCTTCAAGTCTCATGGATTATCACTGAGTGGGCTGTTGCCTGCTTGCTGTGTTCTGACAAGTTCTCTCTTTCTTTCACTCTCACTCTCACTCTCTCACACTCTCACTCTCACTCTCTCTCACTCTCTCACACTCTCACTCTCACTCTCTCTCACTCTCTCTATTACCGATAGGAAGCCCCTTATTGCCAGAAGGGGAGATTTCAACCACTGTTGAGTATCAAGCTTATAGATTCCAACAATAAAGATTGAGCTTTGATCTCTGCCTTGCACTTCCTGATTGCGCCTGTGGTTATACCTGAGAGAAATCAGTGAGGATTTTGTGCTTTTGTGACCCTAAATGCTTTGTGGTTGTCTTGGAGAGACAGGTGCACGTCGAGAACCTTTGAAGTAGAAGTAGCCTCTGATCAAATGGAAAAATATCCTTTGATATTATGTATATCAAAAGAGATACAGGGAGCTCATCCATATTACATTAGAAATGTTATCTAGAAGGGAGATTTAGATACCAGGTTACCAGCAACAATCTTTACAACCCCATTACTAGTCTAATTCCTTCTACTTATTTGTTCTAAGGAACATTATTATATATACGCTTACTATATGCCATTACAGCTCCATGGACATATCAGTTGGATTCTACCACAAAGGCAGTCCAGAGCTGAAATGAAGGGCAAATTTCCAGTGCATGAGGGAACCGGCAACCTCAAACATAGGTTTCAGCCTTCATGGTCCTGATCACTGGGGTCCGGTGGGAATCCCTTAAGCACAAGTGAGCGAGGAGTGAGCCCCAAGAGATCCCCGAAGGGTGAAATACCATACATCCTCTTGTTGTCTTGTCCATGGCAAACAAAACAGCCGAACATTTAGACTGTATTACAGGTTTTCCCCAGATCGTAGAAGCCCCAAGAGATCTTGGTGTAGAAGTAGGCCTCTTGAAACTGTCCGTAACTTATTGTTAATTATATCTGTAATATTTTATTCCCGAGGATATACAAGGTGTTCGTTAACATATTTTGAGCAAATTGTGTTTATTTGCTCCATATTGTATGTGCACAAACCTGAGCACTAATTTCACACATTTAATAACACAGGTACTTAGATCCTAGGGAGGGAACCCCTTAAACAGCATGCATGGGGGCCCAGGATTTTGTGTTACCCCATTTTCTGACTATATGAGGACACATTTTAGGTCTAAAAGGCAAAATGTCTATATGCAGTATGTCTTTATGCAGCAGTTCAGGTTATGTGTATAAGAAGAAGAAATTGACCCTGAAATTACCAGAATATGCACGTGCATAGAATTGATCTGAAGCAGAATGAGGTTGAATAATGTTGTTATCCTCTAAAGGGAGATCTGTTCACCTTAGAGGAATTGAATTAAAATCTACTGGGAGACATCTCAGGAATAAGATTGTGTTTACTAACAGCTTGCAGCAGCTTCAAGGACTGAAATGTCTGCCAAGCTTGCATTATATGACTTATTCTCCAAAAAGTCTTCTTTGATTCAATACAAAAATTATGTGCAATAAAGGAACATTTTTTTTATTTGCCTTTTTTAAGCCAATTGCCATATTATTTGTCTTTCTTCATAGCATTTCTACAAACAAATAAGAAAACCCCATGCAAAGAGAGTACACCCGAACTATTTGCCGATGTCTACTACTTGGAATATATATCCAGTTGAAGTAGCACAGACGTAATGTGACTTAATGTGGCCAATCGGTTCTTTTCTGTCGTCACTGTCTAGAAAAGGAAATTACCAATTAAAATTGACAAAATAAAACAATTACCGATGGCTTTTGCGATTTTACAATCTATAAGCATATGAGACTTTATTGCTGATATTTATTTACTAAAATAATAGTTTGCAGCCGTTGTTCCAATTGCACCTTGCTTTAGGAAGGTACATCTCTGGTTGGCTCTCCATAATGCGTAGTTAGAATGAAGTTTATTGGCTTTGGCCTTTGATAATACACAGATTATATTCTAGATGCTCCTGCTTACTCACCTGAAACATTTACATCTACTTGACTTCAGTATTGGCCAACCCTATTTAGCTTCAGGTTTGCTCTGTAACTATTTCGGGGGGGGGGGGAATCTTCCTAACACTATACATAATGCAAGGCTCACCTGGCTCTTCTAACAGAAGAAGCTAACTGTGATTAGACCCTGGTAATGCATGATGGAGTCAGAAAGCTACGAGAGGGAATGTACTGCATGCTACAAAACAATGGATCACTGCCTTGGGAACGACAAATCCCCCTGCTTGTTTCTGTTAGCCCTGACTTAAATATAAAACCAGTTTCAATAAACTTTCATCATATAACACGCTGATGGCTATGTCTTAATAGCTGCATCACATAGACAGGTTTAGGTGCTAAACCAGGGGTTTGCAGGTGAGGGCCATCACAGGAAGCTTCTCATGCAAGGGTACGTCTAGCCCTGCATAGTTACATTGGAGAGAAATCTTTCCCCCATCCACTATACATTGTGCAGGTCTGCGCATGTTCCATTAGCATGCTGACCATGTTTTAGCCAGTTGTGAATACACGCTGACAGTTTTTATGCTGTTTTTTGCAAGGCATTTACTAGTTTTTCCAAAGTTCTATTAAAATAACCCTGTTGTGAGACCTCTTTTATTTTGTTTCATTCCCCTTTCCATTCCTCAGGCATCAGGGTTTAAGATACTGTCATTTTCCTAAAGTGTTAATAATTCATATTAACCTGGCTATTCAATAAAGTTGTAATTAAGTTCATTCTGTAGGCACCTTTCTGCTTTCCAAAGACCCACTGAATTTTTCTTTGTTTTTTTTGATAGGGATCACTTGATTTGTCAAATTCCGCATACAGAATTTAGCAAATACAAAGATAATCTCACAGTTCCTGTTTCTAAGACTGGTTTATATTTGTACATCTTTGTTTGTTATGAATTTACTGTGCCAATCTGTCTGTGTTCTTCTTAGCATGGTAAACACACAAAGGATTAGTCATTTCTCCAAATTTGTACAAATAGCTCAGATTTCTTTCCAGTTAATCAGGATTCATAGGTTTGGTTAATCGCCAGTTAAAATAATAGTAAAATTCTATAAGCAGCATTAATGTTCAAGTATTTGGGTCATAATTGTAAAGTAGCAATAGATTTTAAATTTATGAAATCCGTCGGAAAAGTCAAGCTTAATGCACTGGAAGTGAAGGGAAGCCATCTGCACTTAGTGGATTACACGTTGTTTATAATTACATGTAGCTAAAACACCTTGTGGTCCAATTTACTAACACATATCTACCTGGGCTGAGTGTGTAATTCTTCTGCACTCCACAATTCTTATGCTGTAAGGTTGTTAAGCTCATCTAGTAATTATATAATTTAAATTGCAGTCTACATGATCAGTATCTTGGAGTATTTATGCATGGTGTCTCTTTAATTAAAGTCTTAGTGCTTATTATTGTAAGGCTTACATTTTCTGGCACAGTGCAGGTAAGTGTGAGGATTCATACAAAGCCACTAAAATGAGGTCAGACCCCCCCATGAATCAGACAAAAACAAAAGCTCTGAATTTTTGTCTGAAATATGTGGGCCCACATTCACTCACATTCACTCGCACTCTCACACTCTCATTCTCGTTTATTCTCTTTCTCTCACACTCTTGTAATGTTTCCCTACCTCCTCTGTCCACCACTTCAGCTTCTACATCTTCGTTTTCTTCATCTTCTTTATCTTCCCCCTTCTCTTCTATCTGCTATCTTCAATCTTTTAGCTTTGTCCACATCGTTGAACTTAGGGCGGTTCTTCCAGTTACCTCCTCTCCCCGATTCTCTAGTCAAGGGAGAGGACGTCACCGAAAGCGCTGTCATTTTGCAATAATAATAAGTAAAATCCGTGAGCGTTCTTTAAAATCACCTCTCTGGTTGGGCTATGCAATAGTCAGGGCCATTTCAGCCCTTTCGTAGGATAAACTTGCCAGTTTCTCCCCCTTCTGCATAGTTAAGTTGATGAGCTAAAACCAGAACTCACTTTAAAAAAAATATTCTTTTAACCTCCACTTTAGTCAATGTTTCTGCTATACGACAAAAAAATGTAATCATTTATTATTAATAGAAATGGGTAACATCTAAGTCTACTAAATAATACTTTTAAATTCCATGATCTATGTTTCTTATACATATAGAACAAGACATGTATTCATTAAATATAAATATTTTGCAGGTAAAATACAAGAAGGATTTTGAAGAAAGTAAAGGAAGAGGATTCAGCATCGTGACTGACACTCCCGAGTTACAGAGACTAAAAAAGACTCAGGAACAGATTAGTAATGTATGTGAAAGATACCATCCAGGGTGTGCAGCAGTCATGTTGACCTATGATATTTGTGCGATTATAAATGGTGTCAAATTGTGCGAGAGTGTGTGTGTGCACAACCGAGTGTGTGTGTCAGGTTCACAACACGTGCATTCTCTATGCCGCTCAAATTCTCATTTCTTAAAGTAGGATACTGACTTTTTATATACATTTTTTAAGAAAAGGAAGCTAGTACGGCATTCTAAATGCCTTATGTTTAGTATGGGTGTATCCATCACGTCACAAAATGTTCGTTTAGGGAACCATGGAAACCAGGGCTACCATAATATATTGAATACATATCACAAGAGTTGAAAAACCCTTTTTGACTGTATTTTGACTGTGGCTTGATGGCTGACAAAGTCAAGTACAACAAATTGAAAGAGTGTTTCAGAAGAATATTTTCTGAAGCTGGTCATGTGACATTTGAAGATGTGACATCCTAGGAACACAGAAACCATTAATTGCAGAAATGTAAAATAATAATAATTCATTTATGAAAACTCTGCCCTACGTTGTCATGCCTGGAATTGCTGAGAAGCTGGCCATAAACCCAGGGTCTTCCTTTAAAAGCAGTGGTTGCAATCGTTCTTAATCCAGCATCTACATGTAACGCAGAAGTAAACTTTCCAGGTTCCGGAGGAGGAGGGAGAAACCATGTCCTGTCTGAAACTTTAAAAATGTTAAACTTCTGTGTTTATTTCAGTATTTAATCCTAAAATTCACTTTGAACTTATATCTGTCTGCTCTCATGTTGCAAACAAACATGAAAGCTCACACTGCACATATTCTCACCTGCTTATTAAATCAAACAAATCCTGGAGAAATGAAGAACGGATTATCCCTATGCTGGAAGATCAAGAAGGTTCATCAACCAACGGTAAATATTCCTTATTTTGACTTTCAACGTAAAAATGCTGTAAAAGCTATAACTGCTTATTTAGTGCGTTACGATATTTATGTGTTTCTGAACAGCTTGGTTTTTTTCCAATCAGCTTCTCGTCTAGTAATGTCCGTTTTATGAATGGTCAAACAATGATTGTGATTAGAGAACTGCATTCATGCTGGCAAAATGTCCAAAAACCTTTCCTCTGTAAAAATAAGACTACGTTTCAAGACCATCCGGCTTTGTGTTTATGATGCTTGGAGGCTACAGATGTTTAGGCAGCAATGGCAGCTCACTCCGCAACAGGGGCGTAACTAGATGCCTCAGGGCCCGGGTGCGAGAATCTGTTAAGGGCCCCCTCACCCCCCCAAAAAAACATGATTTTTACCCAACAATTTTTTTTCAACAAATTCAATTTACATATTGAATCATATCTGTAAAAAAATCAAAGAAAAAGGGGCGCATGTACAAAGGGCATAATCCAGGGGTGTCCAAGTTTTTTCTGCAGTGGGCCACTTCATCAGAATTGTATATGTGCGCGGGCCGCACTCATTTTCCACTGTGACAAAAAATATGGCCTTTAATAAAATATGCAGATTAAAATAAAGTAAAATGACACAAAACCTTTACTCTTCCTCTCACTGATTTCTGGGCCTAGAAAGTTTTGCGACTACAAATTCAGGATTCCCTAGATTTATTCTAGGGATGAACTAAAATGAAAATTCTGGACCAAAACATTCACGGTTCACTTAGCCAAAACCGAAAATGACCCCACCTTTAAAAATAATAATAAAAACTCACATTTTTAATAAAAGTAGGTAACACGCAATTGGACAAAATTAGCAATATGACTTGGCATGATAAGAGTGTGATTGCTAACAGCAATCACACTCCTATCATACCCAGGCAACCAGTAAATGCTGGTACAGGGTGGCTGTAAGTAATGTGCAGACCCCATACTGCTGGCAGCATCACTACACATGGGGGGCAGCTAGCTAGGTTTCAGCATGTACTGGCTGACTTGGCATGATAGGAGTGTGATTGCTAACAGCAATCAAACTCCCATCATGCCTAGGTTACAGCACTTACACTCATACTCATTCAAAGTCATTCAAACACCCTCCCCACTCATTCAAACACCCTTACCTGCACTGCAGCTCCTCGATGCCGCTCAGACTTCAGCAGGGGGCGCGGCCTCCATCTGCCTTCTCTGCTAAAGCACAGAGGAAGTAGGATGTCACGTGAACTCCGCTTCCTCTGTGCAGTCCAGAAGACACTCCCACAAGTAAGTAGCAGGGCTTGAGGTGCGGCTCGCGTAAGATCGGTTTCCCTGGCTGCCGATCTTACGCGGGCTGCACCTCTCGTCCCTGCCTTATTTAAAAAAAAACAAAAACAGAAAAAAGATTTCGGGCGGCCCCTTGGCTTGGGCCCCCCTGCTGCCGGGGCCCGGTCGCACCCGCGACCCCTGCGACCCCGGTAGTTCCGCCACTGTACAGTAAAACACATGTGCTAACAACATCCACTAGCACATGTGGACTCATGGTAACACCATACACTCACATACTTAAACAATACACAAACACCATACACCCACACACACACACACACACACACTCCCTCTCCCATCAGTGCAGATTTTCCTCACCTCCCTTTTACCTCCCAGAGCACTGTCCTCTCTGCAACAGGCAGAAAAGAAATAATTCTTCTGGTTTTCATAAACTTTGCCAACATAAAACTACACATAGGAACCTTTCCAAGCATATAGTAACTAAGGTTTTTAAATCGGACCCTTATGGTAATATGTCACAAAGCAAAATGTTTAGGCAAGTCCAAGGAAAACAAGTTCGGCAAGAAATGGCTACACATGCATCAACATTACCCATCGTAACCGTAGATTGAGCAATTGCTATTGCATGAGCAAGTATTGGCATAGTTATTAACATTTGTAGTGGTTCTAAATAAGACTGATTTTCGATCTCTCAGGTTAACTAGGGCTGTCTCCCTTTCCCTGCTGTTAGCTTAGCCTGCTTATCACAGAGACTCCCAACTAGAAGGGTTTAATAGGTAGCATTAATATGTTAGAAATCTATATGTCCTTGTACACACATCGAGGTTTACACATACTTGCTTGATGCGGTCTGGATTCACCGTTGTTTGAGGTTGTAAGATGCTGACCGGTTCAGTTTTGGCCACATTTTGCGGCATTTCTCGGATCTTCTCTGCAATGAACCCATGGACAGCATTGAGGGCTTCAACTGTGCCTTGGATCAGACAGACACGCTCTGTGGTACCTACGTAGAGGAGCAGAAACAATATATTAGCTTTTTACCTGGCTCAATGAGAAGGAAGCAGAGAAACAAAGAAAAATTGTCAACCTGAAACAGAGAGAAAAAAAAGTTCTTATTGGTAAAAAAGTAGGTTAAGCAGAAAGGACTCCCTATTTGATCCTTTATATTAAAAGACTTTGGTTTGAGTTGGGTAGAGAAATGCAAACAAAAAAAAAATATCCAAGGAAACCTAGAAGGCAGTGTATTCTTCATTTCTCTCAATGCAACATAAGACAAACCTTCCTCTGCAATAATAGTGTAATTGGATATGTACCCAGCATAAGACATTAGAAAAATAAAAATCACACGCTAGTCAAATAAAATTCACAAGGCAGAACTAGATTATGATCACTTGCTACTTGAACCAGTGGATAATCAACAAATTACATTACATTTATTACTTTACAGTTAATTATATTACGCCCGCAGATTCCATTGCGCTGTTACATCAGAGTCAATAAAATAATTTTAAATCACACACACAATAACAACCTGGTACAAGAGGAGAAGAGGGCCCTGCTCTTGCCAGCTTACAATCTATTCGGATGCTACAAGTAAAATTGTATTTTATTCTCTTATTCTCTACACATGTAAAAAATAACTTCTTCAAAGGAGAATGCCCCTGCTTAGGGAACATTGATCCAAAATTTGAGAAATCTAAGCCATATTTAAGCGACAAAAAGTGGCATTACTTTTTTAAATGATTGAAATGGCAAACCCAATTAACTGCTATCTGGGTTGAAAAAGCCCAACAAAATCAAGATAAATAACATTATTAAAATTAGCATACTTGTAACTTCTATTTTGTTCTAAGCCTCAAAACGACAAATACAATTAATACCTTTTGCCAGAAACT
>VKOC01000008.1:31229902-31251072 GCA_009364415.1 Spea multiplicata
CCCTCCTCCAAACTTACCGGTGCGTCTGAGTCCCCGGTGCTTAGTTTGGGCAGAGTGTAAAGCTCTACGCAATTCGCGTAGACAACTTACGCTGCAGCCGGGAGAAGGTGCAGTTAGCAGTGGGGGTTGTCTGCGTCTAACCGTTCCTTCTCTGTCAACTTCTCTGGCAAGACATCATCGCCCCCTCCACTTTCGGTTGGTGTCCCCCAAGGTTCAGTCCTTGGCCCTCTGCTGTTCTCCCTTTTTACTTCATCTCTTGGCAAACTAATCAAATCATTTGGCCTCCAGTATCATTTATATGCATGATGATATCCAAATCTACCTGTCTTCTCCTGATCTCTCTCCATCTCTCATGTGCCGTATTACCAATTGCTTGCCTGCTATTTCTTAATGGATGCCACAACTCATCTTTCCTCCCTCCATCTCCGCTCCACTACCTGAATTCTCTATCACCATTAACAACACGACTATCTCTCCTACTAACCAGGCCCGATGCCTTAGTGCCATCCTTGACTCTAACTTTTCCTTCATCCCTCACATTCAGTCCCCTGCCAGATACTGCCGCTTGCACCTAAAAAACATCTCTCGTATCCGCCCATTCCTCACCCAAGAATCCACAAAAACTCTGGTTCATTCACTTATTACCCGTCTTGACTACTGCAACACTCTTCTGGTTGGCATTCCACTGTCTTGACTCTCTCCTAGGCTTATCTTCCTTGCACGTTGCTCCTCTTCTGCTCCCCCCCCCCTCTGTGAAACCTCCACTGGCTCCCAATTACCCTTAGAATTCAATTTAAAATCCTGGTACTAACATATAAGGCCCTCCATAACACTGTTCCTCCATACATTTCTGACCTCATTAGCAAATACTCTCCTACTCGATCCTTAAATTCTTCCCATGGGCTAAGGCTCTCCTCCTCACTCGTCACCTCTTCCTTTTCCCGTCTACAAGATTTCACTTGAGCTGGCCTATATCTCTGGAATCTACTCCCAAGAAACCTTCAGCATTCACCCTCCCTCCCAACATTCAAGAAAACCCACTTCTTCAGAGAAGCCGCACCATCTTAGCTGCTAGAACTTCCTTGTCACAACCATTACACTACCTCTCACCCTTTCTCTGTGCCTTATGTTTCTCACCCCATTTCCCTCTAGATTGTAAGCTTGCGAGCAGGGCTCTCTCCACCTTATGTATCGGTTTGTCTTAGTCTGTCAATTCTTATCATGTCATATCCCTTGAATTTATGTATCGTATTAAGCGCTGCGTAAACTGTTGGCGCTATATAATAATAAAAATAATAACTCTCAGTAAAGTGTATCTACCACACTCTCTGTATTATTTTTTTTCTAAAGCTGCAATTATTTACAAAAGTATTCCGTTTAGCAGAAGACATGGACCAGAACCTTTATACAGCAAAGGACCTTTACCGTGTAGCCAGTGGTGCTAATCTGTTTTAACGATGTGTGACCAGATTGCTTAGTTCTTGACATGGACCCTTATGTGTTGCAAACTATTCAAGCGAAAGCTGTGAGTTTGCTAATTGATTTACACCACCGAAAATACAAACATGTTAATTTGTAGGTTATGATACATCTGAACTGGTAAAAACAAACCTTTCCCCACAAAATTAGAATTCAGTAGGTTTTGTCAAAGATTTGAGAATCCAAAAGATTATTGAAAGATGCTATTGTTATATCTCTTATTTTGTCTGTCAAAGTACTAAGGGCTGGACGTTAGCCAAAGCACTATTATTGTTCAGCTGTCCGTTTGTCCCAGGCTTGTTGATGTCACCCAGTTACCGCAAGGAAATTTTACTTAGGCTTCCAAAAAGTCATTGGCATATTCAGCAGTGAGGACATCTACTCTACTAACACAAACACATTTAGGATGTAACAGAGGTCTTGCACATCATACACAACCCATTACTGGTGACACCCAAATTAGATATATATACTCCTGGGGTTTACATTTAAGTAGGTTATAATTCTTATGATGTATTTGTAACAGGTGATAACCACATTACCATGTGCAAATGCAGAGGGGAAATTTTTTTTTTGCGTGTATTAATACCATTTCTTCATTTGAGATGACATGAAAAGGAGCCTTCTCAGTTTATCTGTTGAATGGAATTTGGTCATTATCTTAACACACAGCTTTCCAATAAAAAAGCTATTATTATTCTGCTAAGTCATGCCTTGGCATAAAAGTGTCAGGTTTGTGGAATAATAGAGAACGTTTATGGAAGATACTAATAATGTAAGTTTAATTCCAGGCAAAAGAAAACATAGTAGTGCAGGTGATGAGCCGAGAGACTGTACAAGTTATACATATGACATCGGAGGTAGATAATCCACAGGCTTACAGCAGAACTATGTATTAATAGACACAAGGACAATGAAAGAGGAAGCCGCTGAAAAAAAAAAGTGAAAATCCTTGATATTCACTGAGCCAGCATAATTTGGGAGCTTTATCCTTAGCCATCATTCTGTTTTATGACGTCTCTTCCAACCTCTCTATGGCTCGCTCTCTGAGCAGCTGTCATTAACCTCCATATTTATGGTCTTGGCTCAAAGGATGCTCTGTGAGCCCTTCCTACTATGTAACAGGTCAGCATGGGGACATGGAGAAGATAGATTTTTCTGTAGAAGGTTGATATGAAGGAAAAGGAAGGGGAGCCCGGGACATTGTTATCTGGAGGAACTTCATAATTCATAATGTTTTATATAATATATATTAATATTATATATTATATAATGTTATATTAAAAATGCTTTTAATGAGCTTGGCTTAGCTGGGTCTGGCAGGGTCAGTCTGGGCCAGCAAAGTAAAGCCAGAGAGGTCTCCAACCTGGGTGTGTGTTTGGGGTGTTTGATTTGTGCGCTTGCAAATACAGTAACTCACACAATTTGCTGGTAATTGGTGTTAATGAGCATTATTGCCCTAGAAGATCGTGCCTAGGATCCCTAAAAGTGCCATTTAGGCAGATAAGATGTGTTACATATATGTAATGTTATTCAATAATGTTATAGTATTATATAATAACGTGTTATACATAACATGCTGGTGCTGACATATTTGCTAATGTAATAATACATTAGAGTAGCTAGATAAATGAAGGGGGGGTCTCTAAAATCTCCCAAGGGGCTTACTAATTTCTTCTAAATAACTACGACAGCTCCACCACCCCTAGCACTATAAATTCTTAGAAAACACGCGTCCGATTCTGTCCCTTGGGTCAATGAATTGCATGCCAGTAGCGAAATGGTTAGGACTGATGCTGTAAGAATGTCACGTAACATTGCATGCGGTCTTTAAATACGTTTTATGCCAAAGAACTTTCCAGGCTCCATTTATTCTCGCTGAGCACTCACATATATTGCGTGAGTCCCACAGGCTATTATTAAATGACGTGAAAGTGATTACAGATCTTCAAGCAGTCAACCAGAATATTGCCTTTCCTCCCCCCTCCTCGCAATTTGTTTAAATAAACCCTTAATTCATGGACACAGAAAATGCACATGGAGGTGCAGAACGTATACAGTTTAATTGAATTGCTTTGCATGGGTATAATACTGAATAATACAACAAAAAATAAAAAAAAGAATCTTATAGAAAATGTATTTTGCATTCTTTCCTCTGCAAGGTTTACCTTTCCACATTTTGTGTTACAAATCACTCATGACACTGACACAAGCAAGATCTTAATAACGCAATGTTCTGAATGAAACGCATTCTGTCTGATTCCAAAAACCTCCAGTTGGATAGAAAAACATTTATGAAGCTTTTTTTTAAAATTAGATTATTCCTGTGGACCACAAAAAAATGTGCATGACAATCTTCATCTTATTCATAATTTCATATATTTTTTTTTAACGACCTTAACAATTTCAGGTTTTGTGTGCCTGTCTCTGTTTATGCAACTCTGCATCTTCTCTTGACTCTTCTTGTTTATCTGTCTTCATCTGCTTCTCCCCGTGTCTTCTTTCTTCATCCACTTCTCTGTAAACATGGCTTCCTGGTGAACTTCTGCAAAAACCATGATTGCAGGAATGGAGGAAAGGCTGTCCCCGTTGAGTAAGAGAAGTGCAGAAATTGGTACGGAATAACGTCATTCCTTTCAAATTTTGGCGCCAAAAGTGTATTCCTTTACTCATTGCTAGCCCTATAATACCCCTAGTAACCTGCTGCACCTTGTCCTATGATGGTTGTATCTGTGCTTGTCATAGTGTATCCTGTCTTAGTCCATTATCTGTTATCGAGCCTGTGTCTTTGAGCTGGCTTGACTCTGACTATTGGTTTTCTGGCTTCATGACCTCGACTGAGTTATTGAATACTCTGAACTCTGGCTTCCTGACCTTGGCTTTGATATATATATATATATCAATGATCCTGAACTCTGATGATCCTGAACAATGATCCCTGACTACGCTTGTCTTGTAAATCTCGTGGGGGCATAGAGTCCTACCCTGCAATAGCGTCTCCTCTGGTCTGCTGAGCGTGACATTGTGTTGATATTTTCATATAATGTTATATTATGTTATCCCAGGCAACCAATAGAGTCGCTCACACAGACCTTTAACTCCTACGGATTCCCACTCCCGTGAAACTCTGCAAAGCTGCATAGACAAGGTAGGCTAGAAGGGACCAGGGAGATTAGTTAGAAGATACTAACGAAGACGAACTCGAAGATTCTTTGTGTTGTGCGACTTCGTCTTCGTGTACGTATTGCCGCCATGTTCGTTTCAGGTTCGTTTTCATGTTTGCCCAAATACGAATCTAATATTTGCCCATTCATCCAGTAGAGCATTTGTGAGGTCAAACACTGATATTGGGTGAGAAGGCCCGGCTCACAATTTCCATTCCAGTTCATCCCAAAGGTGTTCAATTGGGTTGAGGTCAGCGCTCTGTGTGAGGCAGTCATGTTCTTCCACACCAAACTCATCCAACCACGTCTTTATGGGCCTTGCTTTGTGCACTGGGGTGCAGTCACGCAGGAATAGAAAAGTCCCTTCATCTAACTGTTCCCACAAAGCTGGAAGCATAGCATTATCCAAAACGTCTTGGTATGATGAAGGGGACATACCAAGAAATTTTGGATAACTCTATGCTTCCAACTTTGTGGGAACAATTTGTAGAAGTGATTTTATTAGCCTCAGCATGATCATCAATAGTTACTATATGCTGGGGGCAGCTCTTGGGAGGTAGAGAGTCACTGAAGCTGGCAGTGCTACTAGAAAATCAGGATTGTCTCACGCAAAATGGGACAGTTGAGAGAAATGGCTGAGTTCTAATTTTATTTCTGCGATATGGACTTTGCAGTACAGAGTTTACATTTAAATCTTAATGTTTTGTCACCATTAAAAATACCATATGTAAAAGACAAAAGCTACATGTTCTACTTTTAATTAATGTTTTTTTTCTTCTTCTTCATCTGTTTAAAAACGGCAGGCAACCACAGGCATTGATAAGTCTACATAAGGTACTTTTCAGATAATTTCTTTGGTAAAGCCACTCCACTCCATTTGCTATACATCTAAAAAACAGAAAGCTGTGTAACACTGAGAAGCGGCAAAAGGTCAAAATACAGTTTCTGCCTTTATATAGATTTCCTGCCCATTCACTTCTAACCCATGCTGCTTCTGAAATTGCTCTGTGGAGCAGGCATATAATAATGGGAAAAAAAAGTATAAAGCTGATAAGGCCAGAAGAAAATCCAACCTGGAATTAATTTAATCAGCTTGATAAGCACCTTCAATTGATTGGATGCTTATTTTGTCTTGGACTGATGATGTGTTTCTGTATGTAATCACAGTTCTACCCTTCCCCTAAAGACATGTATTAATTCATCTGCTATCCACACTAGGCTAAATACCTTCATTGCCGGCAAAGACAAACAAACAAATGTAGTGGATCAAATAAGTAGCAATAGATTAAAATAAAAGCAACTTGTTTAGATTTTCAGATCTTTAAACATAGATCTGTTATGGTATAGATTGTAAGCTGGCGAGCAGGGCTCTCTCCACCTAACGTATCGATTTGTCTTAGTCTGTGAATTATAGTCTTGTCATATCCCTTCAATTTATGTATTGTATTAAGCGCTGCGTAAACTGTTGGCGCTATATAAATAAAAGATAAAAATAATGATAGTAATATTTACTGGAGGCGTGTTTAGAGATCTTAATATTGTAAAAAGACTTAAGTATTATTCAGTATTATTCAATTCAGTTTTTTATTATATTGCATCTTATCAGATAATTCAATTTATCGTGGACATGATTTCAGTAGTATAGTTAATTAATTATTCATGCAATATTTTAAAGTAACATTAGCACTTTAAATATAGCAATATGAATAGACGTAAAGGGATAGACAACAGAATATCCCTGAGGTGACTTCATATCGATCCAGTAGCATTTTGTATGTACATTTGTTTTGTTTTCTGTTATTGTCAAGTGAGTGGCACTGACTTTTTGGACCCCAGCGGCATTTTTTTTTTTTTTACTGTTTACTGTTTTTAACTCTTTTGGGAGATCACTTCTATTACTTTTGTCTCTGCATCCTGCTGTCGGGAGGTCTGCCTAAGATAGATTGCACGTCACCTTGGCACAGATCACTGAAGCACACAGTCAATATTTCAAGATGTAAGGCTATCTTATTAACCCATGAGGTGACGCAGAGGCAGGCAATTTAAGACAATAGATTTATTAAACTGAATAACCAATATACAATATGTACAATATGTAATGGGAACCAGGGGTCTACTGGGATATCACTGACCATCAATGCTGCTTTCCTTACACTCTGAGCTGGCTGATTTTTCTCCAAATGAGCCACCAAAGTGACAACACATCCAGGAATCAGATGCAAAACAGCTAACGTTTATTGTGGGGGAAAAAAACAGGGTTTTTATACACAAAAGAGCTACATTCCTTTCAGTGATATAACAAGTCTGCCTGCCAGTGACGTGGATCACTTCTCATCCAAACAGCAAGGGGCAGGCTAGCGCAGGGGGCAGTTGGGCAATTACTCCTCTGGGCCCGTCCAAAACTGTACACAAAGGGCTGGTTCAAGTGAAAAGTGATGCTGCTCATAAGGGGGTGAGTGAGTAAGAGGGTAAGGGAGGTGGACTATGTATGTATGACTGTATGTATTAATGTGCGTGAGCATTAATGTGTAAGTGTGTGTAAGCATGAATGTGTATGTGTAAGTATGTGTGAGAGGGAGTATGTGTTAAGATGAGTGTAAGTGTGTGTTAGCATAAGGGTGTGTGTGTTAGTGAGCATGTCTAAGCGTGTGTTTATGTGTGTTTTTGTATACATTTGTGCAAATGTAAGAGTGTGTGTAAAACTGTGTGCCAGTGTACATCAGAGTTACCAGGGAGAAGGGGCAACTCTCCCCTGCCAACAGCTAAAAGGCACCCAAATACATGCATTCTGTGCATGTAACTGATCCATTAATGTTACTGGGTCAGTTAACAGTCATCCCCACCAAAAAAAAGAAACAATAACAAAAATCGTGGTCAGTGAAAAAAACTCAGTTTTATTTCACTGGCTTTGGGACAAAAAAAAAAATCAGATTTACATAAAGAGTAATTGATTTCATTCCATAATGCAATGTGGGGGTTAAACTACAACACAAGCTTTGTCAAGCTTCTGAGAACGGAGTAGCACAGATATAAGTGCCCCGCCATTTGTTTTCTTGCTGTGCAGTACGAAGACATGGCTGTTGCATTATTAAAGTGACAGTAGATGCTTTGAAATTCCCTCCCTTGTACAACCCTGTGGTGCGCAGGCCACAGGCGATGCTTTGCAGGGATTCACCTGCTCATGGCAAAACATATGACTTCAAAAGTTCCTACTGGGGAAAGAGAGAATGTATGTATGTATTTCTCTTTTAGATGAAGACCTTGATAGGATACAATAAAATAACAATAAAGAGTGTGTTTATACAGGCCAAGCAAAACATTGATGGATGTTTATCCCCTCACAATAGGGGTTAACCCCTAAGAGACCAGACCCTTTTTGCCATTTTTACCATATCTATGTTGAATCGTGATTCTTCATGTTTATTGCACCCAACAAATTATATTCTGGTTTTTGCCAGGAAAGATAGGGCTTTCTATTTTTAAAAATATAACTCAACATATGTTAACATATATTCAAAAATAGAAAACAACAAAATGTTCATAGTTTGATCTATAAAATATAGTTTAGTTGATAAAACATAATTATTGATTTTGAAAAAACCTAATTTACATATAATTATCATATATATTCATATATATTTCTGTCAATTACATTTTCTTTTCAAAAGTTTTGTTTAGTATGCTGGGTTTATAACACTAATAGCGATTAAAGTATATATGAAATATCCACCAAAATGAATAATTTGGGTTAGCAGACAACCCAGTGAATTTTCCTAGAGGCATTTGGACACTCGCCATGCAACCATTTTGCCACAAACGTCTGTCAAATTTTGCCATAATATGAATTTTCTGCACACATAAATACTTCTGCATTTGTAATTAGGTTACATAGAAATGGAACTTCCAAATCAAAGGAAGTGTTATATATAATTAACGTTGCCTGTATAAATCTACATTTAATCTCAAACATTATATTACACACCAAGATGACTAATAATAACAATGCAAGCAGAGACTGCTTGCGTCTTAGACTCACAAATCCTCAGTATCAGAGACCCAGCCCATTGGTGACTCTGGTGAGCAGGCAAGAAACTAACTACACATAACCTTTGACAAGGATTACTCCCCATTTAGACTACATGGACATTTCCTTTGATATTTATAAAGACATGTATATACTTTTAATTTGGAGATTTGTTCTATTTTTTGACTCAAGCATATACTTTATATTTAAACTCCTTTTTGATGCATTGGTTGAAACTCATGGTGCTGGTTTTTTAGCTGGTTGCTTGCATGCCAAAAGTTACCTTTAGTATCCGCAGAACTTAAATATGGTAATCACAATGTAAAAACCTGAGCCCAGCCAGAACATTACTCATTGCTCTATCCCTATCTTGAAATTGAGGATGTCAAGGATCAAATACAGTTAGCGGTTTTGAAACTGTGGCAGATCAGATGGTCCAAAGGTTCTCACTAGCTGATTCTAACTTTAAATCTTTATGTGCATACAAATGGTTGTTCCATGAAAGTCAAGGGAATCTAGCAAGAAACGCTCCAACTGGCAAGCGACTACAATTAGCAAAGTTCCCAGCTGAAATCATAAGGAAGTGCCTATGGTTAACTATGACTAGAGTACTATTCCACAACAATCTGATTTAAGGAAAATCACCATTAAAGCTTTACTTTCATTTTAAATTAAATAGTCAATACAGCACACTTATCCAAGGGAAAGTTTGATGACACTTCCAATAGTGGTTTTAGGTTTCTGGATTAAAGAAAAAATGGTCACAGATGCTCTTGGAAAGGAAAGCACAAGCTGACATATGAGAGGATTTAACGGAAGCAACGTTTTGAATGATCTCTGCAGACCCAAGAAAGGCAATCCTAACACAAGCCTTGTTTCCTATAATAGAAAACACTCTTAACTGCAGGAAAGCCACAGAGACATTGATGCACCTGCAAACAACAAACACATGTATGTGCCATGTTTTAGGAAGTGGTAGGTGAGTAGGGATTTAAAACCCAATGTACTTAATGTTCACATGGCAATGGATATAGCATAATCAGGATAAGAAAGCAGAAGCTGGCTCAGCTTGATGTCTCTCACTGCTGGTCATGCCCTTACCTCATTTTCTTCTCTAGGCGGGAGAGAAGGATTGAATATATAGCAATTTTCTGAGGTCTGCATAAGGGCAGGCAAGATCTGTGTCTTGATTTCTTTCTTTTGCTCCTTTTTTGTTGCTTCACTGCAATGATTGCCTAAAATGTTTGGGGATAGACTTTGGAGTCACAGACCGCTAGACATCAATCTGCTAGCCCACAAAGGAGAAGGACAAACTTCTATATGTGTTTGCAAGAACACCATGTAAATGTAAAGGGACCACTTATATGCATCAACATGCATACAATGGCTGGAGTGTTCCTAAGACAAGACCAAGGACTGAATAAGGTTGGAGTCTTTACTCCAGAAAAAACAGCAGTGTAGTCAAGGAACTGGATTGCCATGCACTTGCAAGTATATAACGCATGTTAATTTCAAAGGTTATCACCCAAAGGCTTAACCATTAGATCTAGGGCAGCCACAACTTGGTTATATTGGTAAAAAATCTAACCAGGATGCAACCACAGACTGTAACCACAGATAGATCTGCCTTTGTTCATGTAATTGTGTTAAATACGTAATATATTGGTATGAAAACCCCATTGTATGTATTTAGCATGGGAACAGCCATCTTAACTTTCTCAGGATCTACATTATTATTCTGCTCCATTTATTTATCTCCCCTTGTTGTTGTTGAGTGGATCAGACTGTGAGCATTTGTCTTGAAGGAGGTGGGTTTCTTTGTGTCCCTCATGAAAGGAAATGAGCAGAACTAACTCTTTTTCATTCTATTACATATGTTGGGGACGTTCTCTCCCCCGATTGGAGGATCCATGGACGTCCTGTCCCTGGCTCCTCCAATCAGGGGAGAGAACGTCACCCACATATGTAATAGAATGAAAAAGACTTAGTCACCCATTTTGGTGGAAGTTCATGCCAGGTTACATTAGCAGAGATGTGGACGAAGATAGAAGATAAAAAAGAAAGTATGAAAATGAGAATGAGAGTGTGTGAAAGTGAGTGAAAGGGCCGAGTATTTTGGACAAAAATTCTCAGCTTTTAGCTTCCTTTTTTATCCGCTTCGTAGAAGGCCTGGCATATGTGGCATTGTACGAATTGCAAGTTTGCCAAAGTGTGGTAAATTTGCAATTTGTTCAAAACCGAATGCACAAGTTTTTGGTCAAGTGGCCAAATTCTTGTTATACACCACATATGGCTGAACCAACTTTAATCAAGTTTTAGTGCCTTTACACAGTAGTAACTAACTCAATTTCCATTCCTTAAATAGTGAGTAAACACAATGGGGATTTGACTCTAATACCATAGCAACAGGTGCTTTTATAACAAGACAGTTAAAATCACAGAATGCCATGACACGTGCTCTGTCAAACATTATGTCATAAAAAGTTTCACAAGTTAATCCTGGAAGCACTGATGTTTGCAATTCAAATTGTTACATATATCACTCAGCCTAATCATGATGAAATGCTAGGATAGAACAGGAAATCATTTTGTTTTTAATATTGGTTTCCATGTTTTGATATTTCACTCTGATTTTAGCAACTAAAATGCTATCCATTTCGGATATTGAGTATTAACCCTTTCACTTGCTGTGTAAAGGTCAATTGCTGTGATTACAGACAAGGCACACTAATACTCATCCAATGTATGACAATCCAAAGCCGGCTGTGTTTCTGGAGGGTAATGGACTAATTGTGTTGATGCCCATGACATATATCCTCCCAATCACCCCAGTAGCCTGGAGACAGCATGCCATTCTGTGACACACAGCAGGAATTTTAACTCTGTGTACAAGTGGCTCTTTTCCAAATTTTAAGCACCGAACAGCTGTTTGACTTTATTACAGGGTGACTTATAACATAAGAGAAAGCCAGCAAAGTTTTTATCCATGCTTATGTGTGGTGGTTGCCAGTAAAAGGGTAGGGGGTGAAAAACACCGTACTATTGTGTGGGTGGCAGTCAGTCTTAGTTTAAGTAACCCACTCACTATTCAAATGGTGTCCTATTATAAGATTATACTGGCATAACAGTATTTTTGCTCAGAACAACTCTAGTCATGCTGAGCAGCAAATTATATGAACCTTGAGTAGTTGCATGCTGTAGATAAGAGTTGTAAACAAACAAATTGTTCACTAAGCAGATACTCTGGTCATCTAGGTTATAGTTGTTGCCATTATTCTGAATATCAGGGGTTTTCCCTTATGGGGCTGTAGTATACCATATGACCAAATGTATGTGGACATCACCTCCTAATTATTGAGTTTAGGAGTTTCAGTCACACCTTTGTTAATAGGTGTATAAAATGAAGCACATAGGCCACCATCTTCATAGTGTCTGGGTGTCAGAGCCTTTCCTGGTGTGTATTTGGGTGTCTGTGTGGCAGAGCCTGTCCTGATGTGTGCTTGGGTGTGTCGGTGTGGTAGGGCCTGCTCTGGCGGTGTGTGTGTTTGGGTGTCGGTGTGCTAGAGCCTGTCCTGGTATGTGTGTGTTTGGGTGTCGGTGTGGCAGAGCCTTTCCCGGTGTGTATTTGGGTGTCTTTTTGGATGTCTCTGTGGCAGAACCTTTCCTGTATGTATTTGGGTCTCTGTGTGGCAGGGCCTTTCCTGGTGTCTATTTGGGTGTCTGTGTTTCCTGGTGTGTGTGTGTGTCTGGGTGTTGGTGTGGCAGAGCCTGTCCTGGTGTGTGTGTTGGGTGTCAGTGTGGTCAGAGCCTGTCTGGTGTGTGTGTGATTTGGGTTGTCGGTGTGGCAGACTCTTTCCTGGTGTGTATTTGGGTGTTCTGGTGTGGCAGAGCCTGTCCTGGTGTGGTGTGTTTGGGTGTCGTGTGGAAGCCTTTCATGGTGTTGTGTGTGTTAGGTGTGGGAGCCCTCGTCCTGGTGTGTGGTTTGGGTGTGTCGGTGGTGCTTAGAGGCCCTGTCCTGGTATGTGGTGTGTTTGGGTGTCGGTGTGGCAGAGCCTTTCCTGTATGTATTTGCGTGTCTGTTGGCAGAGCTGTCCTGGGTGGTGTGTGCCTGGGTGGTTGGTGGGCAGAGCCTGTCTGGTTGTGTGTGGTGTGTGTTTGGGTGTGTCGGTGTGGTAGAGACTGTCCTGGTGTGTGTGTTTGGGTGTGTTGGTGTGGCAGAGCCTTTCCTGGTGTGTGTTTTGGTGTTTGTGTGTCAGTGTGTGGACTGTACTTACTGTCATAATAAATTAATTTAATGTTTACTTATCCAGAGGTAAAACGCCCTCCTGAATTTGTAGTCACTTCAGAGGACAAAACTTTCTAGGCCCAAAAATCAGAGAGAGGAAAAGTAAAAGTATTGTGTTATTTACTCTTATTTCAATCTGCATATCTTATCACAAAGTATTAATCGCAGAACCTTGAATGGTGGTTAGGATCTTCAGAGTAAAACCAAATTTAGCTGTAATTATTCCCGTTGGAATTTGTATGGCAAATAGTGTGACTCGGGTATGTATAAAGGGTGCGTGTGGGTACAAGAGCTCCACCGCGAGATAAACAATATGGGGCTGGTCTCCAAATGTTTCCAAGGCTACTTTTCATTCCCAGTCTGGCCCTGGCCACAAAGTAGTAGACCACACAAACCCGCAAACCAGGACTCCCAAGTGCTGAAGTTCATAGCACATTAAAGTCATGATTTGTACAAAGCCACAAAAACAAAGACAGACCCCCACGAAGAGGACAAAAACGAATCAAAAAGCTCAGAACTTTTGTTCGAAATCCATGGGCCCTTTCACGCATGCTTACTTGCACTCTCTTTCTCGTTCACTGTTATGTATTTGGATTCACTCTCTCTCTTATGGTCTCTAAATGTTTCCCTAGCTTCTCTCCCAACCACTTCTGCTTCCACATGCTCTTGTTCTTCATTTCTGCCTTCTACTTTCTGTTTTTCCATCTTCTTCCCCTTTTATCTTCTATCTTCGTCCACATCTCCGCAGATATAACCTAGTGCGTCTGGTGACGTCATTGAAAGTGCCGCCATTTTGCCCTAAGATGCTTATATAAGTCTGAGGATCAGGTGTCCGCATACTTTTGGTTGTATAGTGTACATAAAGGGGTAAAGGCAGGGGATAACTGGCAGTATTCCGCACAGGGGCACATCCAGCAATTTTTTCAGACATCTCTGTCAATGTGCGCTATCTAGTCCAGTCCAAAATAAGTTTGCAGTGTAAAAGAATCTACTCAGGATTTAAATGTTGCTTGAAGTCACTTTACACACCCTGTGGACACATATGGAATGTAAGCAGTGCAAAAAAAGCTTTATGTCATACATGAAATATTTTAAAAAGAGCATCAGCCGTATTGCAATTACTAGTGTGACCCAAAATGTCAGACCCCCTGATCTAGGGACTCCATTGTTAATATTTTACTTAGTACAATAGAAAGTCTCAATTTCATTGTGATGGCCAACCTATGACTCTCCAGCTTTCGTTGGACTTTCATCAGCTTTCTACAGTCGTTGGTTGGTTGAAATTGAGTTCATTAAAACAACTGTTTTTGCAGAAGCATCTCACGTAAATGCAAGTCTAATTGTTCTACTTCAAAGAGTTGAATGCAATTATATTCTATCTGTGTGTATCTTTGCTCAAAAGCACCATGCCTCCATTTCTGCTAGCCTAGAGAGTGAGTCTAAGCCTGGTGGTATCTTGAAAAAATTATATGTAAAATATAATTTGTAAAGATGTGAAGAAACAAAGTGACTATGACATAGCTCAGGAATGAGTGTTTCATTGATGAGGACTGTATTATATATGGATTATATATGAATATTTATTCCTCTTAGTTCCCTTGCAAAACATATTTTTGGGACATGTTTAATAAATTTAGGACTAGCTGCTGCTGCCTCTGAAAACTTGGATCAATCAGCAGACAGACAGACAGAAAATCCTTATTTACAGTCTTTTGGACAGGGTAAAAAGGATGACGATATTGTTACCCTATCAAGTGTCCATGTACACTCACCAAGTGCAAGAGAAAAGAGCAACTGGGTATCATGTGTGTTCCAGTGTTATGACAGATATACAGTTCGAACTATCAAGTACTTGTGATTAAAATATTCAGCAGCAACCGCTGGTAATAGAAATACGGGGAAAGGTAATCATCAGAGAGATTTTTTGCAATCTTCTGCTAGAAGGGTTTATAGCATAATGACACATTAATGATAAATGTGAATCATGTATCAAACATCTTCCATGCACCATAAGTTTTATAATACACCATGGGCTGCAGCTGTCCATCTCATGTGTATCAGTACACTACAGGTCTGAATTTTAACTCAAGCCAGAAACACTGAATTCATAGTCAAAATCTTAACGGCAAGATGAATAAATGATTAGTAACACAATGGAGCAAACTCTGTTATGATGTGTAAGTGATTCTAAATTTGATTGTTTTACAGTTATGAGAATTAAAGGTGCCAGTGAATCTAAGTAGATCTGTAATTTTATTGTTTTCACTGACGGTTTAAACACATAAAACAGCACTGGAACGTTAATGAAGCTTTGTCAGTTTCCATGGCAATAGCAACTGTCTGATTTTGTGTCACATGACAATTAAGTGTTCTAGAAAAAAAATATGAAAAACAGCTAATTTTACTTAATCAAATAATTATTTCTGTGTAAGGGTTTGTCTACTTTTGAAATGAAACTGGCCCTTTCCCCAAACCCCCAGCAATTTGCCATGCAGGAGGTTTATTGGCCAAAGACATTGCCTGGCATGTGCCATTGTCTGGCACTTGCTAGGCAAAAGCTCAGGTCATGGGTCTAACGAGACAACCGTGTGTGTGCACGGAAAGTGATCCCATTCATTTCAGTGGAAGTGCTTTCCAGCCACTGATTGGCTGTTTCAAACAATCAATCACTGGTGCAAAATGTCTGGAAAATGGAGAAGCAGGGAGCAACAGCTCTGGAGTTGCTGTTTCTCTATAAAGGTAAGTAATATTTTTTCTAATGTATTTTAAGGGGCTCCATTGAACACTTTAACACTCCGCCCTTATGTTCAATGTATGGAAGCAGGTGAGGGATCATACCAACTATTTTATGTCTATAACACTTATATGGAAAATTAAATGTATATACTTTATCCTGCAAATTGACCTTAGCATCTTCATTTTCACCACCTGTTCAGAACTTTGGGAACCCATTTATTACTTATTTAATGATTGTCTCCACATTACTTGGTACACAACAAAACAATAGAAGGAGCATAACTTATGCAACAGAGCACTCCAGCTCAGTTTTCATGATAAACGCATGTCCATCTTGAATGTACTTTTGTGCATTTTATTGCATGGAAATTGGTGCAGGCAATATTAAGGTATTGGAGTTGGAAAATGAGACTTATGACATTGACTGCATCCTGGCTTCCAGCACTCAAAGGCTTATGTTCACACTCAGCTGCCTCTACTCAAAGCAGGGATCATACCATAGTCTGTTTCCTACACATTCTCAGTAGAACTCCCATTTTAGTGAATGGGTGCTGATCTCCAACTGACATCAAGAAGCAGCAGCCAATCATACGTAAGCTATCTGAATACCATTTTTTGGCTACTATACATATTAGTAAAGGCATTGGAGTCCTTGTAAAATAAACTTCAACTTGTATTAAAAAAATAACCAGATTGGGGTAGTTTGTTTCATTTAAGGTATGCCGGCCAAGATTTCAAATCGCCATTTTTTGTGGGGAGGCATGCTCTAAGTGGGGCAATACTGAGCACTCATATTTTTTATTACTAGTATCCGATTAAAAGCACATTTTCAGAGGTGAGGGGGCGTGGCTGGCCGCGGGACAAGATGGTCGTGTAGTTCCTCTGCTCTCCCTCCCAGCCCTCAATAAGCTGCTGTTTAAGCGTCTTCACCCACTCTCACCTTCTCCAAAATTCGTCCCACCGCTGCAGTATGCCCGGGGGTACTCGGAAATCTTCGAAGAAGACTTCGGTACCAGACATTTTTCAGAGGAAGCCCTCTCCTGCGGTGCTTCCCGCGCTACCATCATCTGCGCCACTGGGCCTACTAGACGACATGGCCGCTGAGGCAGCCTGCTCCAAGCAGAATATTGCGGACCTTAAGAACTTAGTTCTCTCGGTTAAGCAGGATATCATTGCCCAACTTCGTGGAGAACTGCAGGACCTGCGACGGGACATCGCGGAGATCGGACACCGCACAGACACACTTGAAAATACACAGACTTCGATGCAACAGGTACAGCGCACGTTGCAGTCGGACATCGCCACGTTGCGACAAACACTACAATCACTACAGGATGATCAGGAGGACCTTGAGAACAGGTCCAGACGTGATAATATTCGCATCCGTGGGGTGCCGGAGACTTACCTGGTCGTCGCGGAGGTGCTGGCAGACCTGTTTCGGCAACTTCTTCCCGACACCCCTCCAGAACAGATTGTGGTAGAACGCGCTCATCGGGCCCTGCGCTCCAAGCCCTCTAGCCGAGAAAGACCGAGGGATATCATTGTTAAGTTTCGGGACTTTCCCATCAAGGATGCGTTAATGAAGGAGGCCAGGTTGAAACCACCTACCATTGGCAATGTGGAAATCCAGTTTTTCTCGGACCTCTCTCCCAAGACCCTACAGCGCCGCAGAGACTTTAAACCGCTTACCGATCACCTCAGAGCTTGTGCTATTTCCTATAGATGGCGGTTCCCCTTTGCCCTACAGGCCACTAACGACGGTAGGAGCATCGCCATTAAAACCATGGAGGACGCTGACACGCTACTGCGAGAACTGGATTTGCCGCCTTTACTCCTGGGCCGCAAGAGACGCCGTCAGGAAGCATCCCCTGCAGCCACAGACACCTGGTCCGTGACCCCTGCACCTCACTCCACACGCGACTCGTCCAACACTGCCACTGCGGCTGGAGACATCGTGCCCTAAGGGCACCGGCGCCGCCTACACCGGGTTGCTATCAGGCCCACGCTCGTATACTTAGGTGGCGACTCAAGACCGGACGCTTTATGAGACTCACCTTGCGGTTGCCGATGTCTGCCTCACCGGACAGATAAGTTTTCGTTTGAACTCTGTTCAGTGTTCCCTCATGTTGCTTTATTTTGTTTTTGTTTTGCTAGCTATGCTGCGCTATATATATATGGGGACCTTTCAGTGTGGAGGTCTGTTTGTTTGAACCCCGGTACCACAGTCTGGCAATACGTTTATCCGCTGTGGGAAGCCTCTGGTTATTACTAGGGTGAAGTTTTACCTCATCACGGGGCTGGGGGGAGGCCGTCGAGTTCCGTGGACGGTTGATACCCCCTATTGACCCTTGCGGTCATTCTATTACTTGACGGTCGCCGTGCCCGACCTCGGCTCGAGAGTGGACGGCGTACCGCTGTCAAGTGATAGCCAAGAGTTATATATGACTCTGTTTTTTTTTGCATTCTGTTTTTTGTTCTCTCCTCTTTCTTTTCTGCCTTTCTTTCCCTTGATCCTGTCCTCCTCCTTTCCTTACCACTTTTCATGGGAGATGTCGCAAGTTTCTACTGATGATGCCGCATTCGCTGTGATTGACGCCTGCTTTCCAGCGCTGCCCCTCCTGACGTGATGTCTGCGCGGATTATGATCATTTCCCACAACGTTAGGGGTCTCAACACCCCACATAAACGGAATATGGCTTTACGCTACTATCAACGTCACCATTGTGATATTGTCAGGCTTCAAGAAACGCATCTGCGCAAATCCTATATACCGTCTTACTGGCACAGATCCTTCGGGATGCACTTCCATGCTCCGCACCCGAGACAGAAAAAGAATGGAGTTAGTATTTTCCTGCGAACGTCTCTCGGATTCCAGCTCACAGAGGCCCGCCCGGACAAATGGGGTCGTTATCTCTTATTGATAGGAACTTTACACAACCAACCCACAGCAATCTTGAACGTATATGCTCCCTCCTCTAGTGATGTCTCTTTCTACAACCGTTTATCAGATATTTTGTTGCCGTTTCGCTCCCACCGTGTTATCGTCGGCGGCGACTTCAACTCTATTCGGGACCCGTTCCTTGACAGGAGAGGACCACACACAACATCGAATACGTCGCCGAATACGAAACACCTTAAAGATTTTATACGGACATCGGCTTTGGTGGACATCTGGAGACTACTTCATCCTAAAATGCTTGATTTTTCTTTTTATTCTCACCCCCATAATTCCTATTCGCGCATTGACTTTATTTTTTTGAGCCAAAATATGATTTCGTCTGACATGTCTTCTGCAATTCACCCCATCATTTGGTCGGATCATGGCGCGGTGGAATGCTTGATAGTGCTACCGGACACCCCTCCCTCTCGTCCCACATGGCGGCTGGATGAATTCTTGCTGACCGATCCCTCGGTGCTGGAGGTCGTTTGCAGAGATCTTGAGGAATATTTTCGTTTCAACGAGACTCCTGACATGGATCCGGCCCTAATCTGGTCGGCCCATAAGGCTTTTATCCGGGGGACTTTTCTTAAAATTGCAGCGCGACGAAATCGAGTGCACCGTATGGAGGTGAAGTTGCTTACCGACAAGCTTGCTCAACTCGAGACTCTCCATAAGAATTCCCTCTGTGACTCGACCCTTCGGGAGATTGTCCGGACACGGGGTGAGTTGAATTTACTCTTAAGTAAAGCGGTTCTCTCCTCCCTCAACTTTACGAAACAAAAATTTTTTGAGCATGCCAACAAGCCAAGCGCGATGTTGGCGAGGCGCCTACGCTCTAGGAGGAAATCTCAAACCATTTCGAAAATAGTAGACAGCCACAAACAAGCTTGGGTGAATCCCGTTGACATCGCGGAACAATTTGCTGCTTATTACAGGGCGCTTTATGATGGCAACAAGGCTCCCATTAATAAAGCTGGGAATGAACATATTTCGGACTTCCTGAACTCCCTGTCACTTCCACGGTTATCCACGGATCACATGGATTTTTTGAATAGCCCCTTTTCGGAAGACGACCTCAAACGCGCACTCTCCTCCGTCAAATCCTCTAAGGCTCCTGGCCCGGATGGCCTCCCGAGCTTGTACTATAAAAAATTATCTTCGATATTGAGCCCCAAATTGCTTGCCCTTTTTAACTGCTTTTTGGATGGGCACCCGATCCCGCAGGAAATGCTTACAGCTAGGATTATAGTTATCCATAAAGAGGGGAAGGATCCAGCCAGCTGTGGGAGTTATCGGCCCATATCCCTTATCAATGCAGATACTAAACTTTATGCGAAACTTTTGGCGACGCGTCTGAGTTCCATCATTTCGGCATTAATTCATCCGGACCAGGTGGGATTCATACCCCACCGGGAAGCCCCAGACAACATCAGGCGAACATTAGATCTGATTGACATTGCGATTTCTACGGATCAACCGCTCATGCTTCTCGCCTTGGACGCCGAAAAGGCGTTCGACCGCATAGACTGGCACTATATGTGGGAGGTCCTGCAGTCGTTTGGCTTCGACGGTCGTTTCCTCAGGGGCGTTCGTGCATTATATGAGTCTCCAAATGCGACAATTGCTCTTATGGGTCATGAATCCTTGCCCTTCCAAGTATTCAACGGCACCAGGCAGGGATGCCCGCTCCCACCTCTTCTGTTCGCCTTATGCCTGGAACCGCTGGCGATCGCTATACGGTCTAATCCAGATGTGCGGGGAGTGGAGATCCTTGGACGCCAATATAAACTCAGTCTGTTCGCGGACGATATCTTACTTACCGTGTCGGATCCTCTCATATCTCTCCCCAACTTGTATTCCACTCTCCAGGCTTTCTCTAATATCTCGGGATATAAAATTAATGACTCTAAATGTGAGGCCCTGAACATCACCCTGGGAACATCGGTGGTCAATTCACTTTCCGCTGCTTTTAAGTTTACCTGGAAGTCTACGTCTCTCACTTACCTGGGTATACATATTACTAAATCACACAAAACAATGTACCAAGCTAATTATGCTCCGCTATTGTCCACGCTTCGCTCAGAAATCACGAGCTGGTCCAACTACTCAATCTCATGGCTTGGGCGCATCCATGCACTCAAGATGAACATTTTGCCTAAACTTCTTTATTTGTTCAGAGCTTTGCCTACCCCGATTCGCCGACCTGATTTAGACGCATTTCAGTCATTTCTGTTTCGTTTTCTCTGGAATTCTAAAAGAGCCAGGATCAATAGGCGCACATTGTATTTACCCAAAGGCAAAGGGGGCCTCGCTGCTCCGAATCTGTACCTTTATTATTTGGCAGCAAGAATTGCTCAATTGGAGTCCTGGTCCCTCTCGGAGGGCACGCTCCCGTGGGTGGACATTGAACGTGCGTTTGCACCGCACCAACAACTCCACCTCCTGCTCTGGACGGAAGCCTCGGCCCTATCTGCTGCCTCTCCTCCGTCATCAATGTTGGCTTCTCTCTCTATTTGGAAGTCCTGTCGCTATACCCTGAAC
>VKOC01000008.1:31265260-31289741 GCA_009364415.1 Spea multiplicata
AGAAAAATGAATGTAGTGAAGAATAATCCAGCCTATCTTGACAACAGACAAATAAATTTAAAAAAAAAAGAAATAAAAAGTCCTGTAAATCAGTGTTTCAATTTGTTAAGGTATAATCCTGGATCATTTGGGATTAATCAGTTTACCACAATCTAACCAGTATGGTTATCTTTAAAATGCAAGTGTGTGCTGTGTCAGAAAAGGCATACATTGCAAATATTTTAGAGAAGGTCAACCGCCACAGCAAGGTCTGTAAAACTTTGGAATGCACTACTTATTAGCGGTCACCACTAGTACTTTAGATGTTTTTCAGACCAAATTGAATTGCTTTCTGGCGTGAAATATTATTCAGTGGTAGATACTGTAATTAAAAGTTGTTGATACAACAATAATTATGACTGCTCGTGAAGTCATGAAAGTATTTATTTCCCCTTTTTTCCTTTTATTTCGATCAATTCAATTAGGTATATCTGGATTGATGAATTTTTATTAGAGATGTCTTTTTTTATGTTTTATATATATATATAATTATTATATATATATATATATATATTATATATATATATATAGTATATATTGGACAGAATGTTGAAGCTCTGAGTAGAACTTCAGTGTAACCATTGTCTCAAAATGCTTTAGAGTCTGGTTAGTCCACGTACCCTCAGAAAGGCTTGTGGACGAAGTGAAATATTTAAAAATGTTTCTTTAGTCAACTAGGCAGGACTGGACTTAATAGTGCCACTGAAATTGACAGCCTTGCCTGTGTAGTGGAAAGGCTGGTGGGCATTCTTTGTAGAGTCACCTTCCAGAAAGTAGTTGACTGCTACTAGCAAGTTTTTGCTCTGCGCTTCCCATCACCAACCTGATGTGGGTTATATTCCAAAAAAAGCTGGGCTGGATAGACACATTTACTGTAGATGATAAAAGTGACAGTGGTGCATGAAATTAAAACATTGAAGGGGAAAACAAAAAGCAGCTCATTTCTTTTAGTGTTGAGGGAGAATAAAAATATATCTTCGATGTTGGTTAGGGAAATGATTAAAAAACCTAATGAGGAAGCAAATTAATGGTCCAGAAGAACCAAACCGTAAATTAAGAATTATTTTTTTTGTTTAAATCAAATTCAAATAGATATTAAATGTAATTGTTCTAGAATCATTCGAATGGAAGTGATACTGGGTGTTGGACCTGCAATTAATGTGAAGCTTTGCGTCTGTCTATTAAAGTGTTCAGCGCAAACATAAAAGGTGGGTTCAATGATAATAATTCTGAGGTTTATTTGTATGCTTTCATTATTTTGGACATGGGGTTATCTAATAGTTATGTCATTTTGCAATATGAACACTGGTACAGTCCAGAAAACCATTGATAGGCATAGTTAGAGATCAGATGGAAACTACATGGGGCCAATGGAGCTCAGGTCTAACCACTGTTCAATCACCTCCATTTCTCTGGTCCATGAAAAGAATACGCTTTATATACTGGCATCTACAGAGCTTGTAAATCTTTTGGCTATTACAGGACACTCTTCATTGTGCCATCCTTACCTCCTACCCTCATAGGGATTTCTGTGCTAAAAACAAATGCTCAGCAGAGCAGAGGTGAAAATGGCTGGGCTCTTGGTAGTAGCCCCGTTGGTCCGGCGAGGCATATGCACAAAACAGCAAGGCAACCATTCCACATAATATGATGTGCTTTCTTCAAACAAAAGCCGAAAGAGAAACTCCCTCAGTATGTGGCAGTTCAAAATACATCACGGATGATGTGCTGAAAAGTTCATGGTTGCCACGGAAACAGATTAAAGAAACCTTTCTCCAGAGAGGTCGGAAATGAGTTTTACGTCCCTGAGTCTGATGGCGTGGGGGTGGGTTTCCCTGAATTTAATCCCCCACAAGTCCCCCCCCCCTACAGCACACATCTTCCTTTCCACTTGCAATAGACCATGAAGATGTTTATACAGATTGAACCAGCATCTTGATAAAATCATGCTGGGAGAAAAAAAGAAAGGGGGGGGAGTTAAAATGGCTGCTGGTTTTGATTACCAGGAAGCAGAGCTAGCAGGGGACAGGAGCATATCCTCTTTCGACGGGTTATGTAACCTACAGCCGGATATATGAGTCATTGACCTACAAGTGGATCACACACCAAATTTGCACAGCTTGGGATTGTGTTCTGTACCATTTTTCAGTAAAACTAGTGAAAAAAATGTTTATTGCTTTGTTAATTGTTACCTCTCTTTTAGAAGGGATGGTAGCACAGTTTACAAATAGCAAAGTGTGTATCATAGAAAACTCTTAAATCTCTTAAGTCTCTTAAATGTGAGAGTGTAACAAGTACACGCAACACAGATGTAATTAACACATACTAACATACATCACGTAACTGTTGGCCATTGTCTATATGCATTCCATGAACCAATGTTAGCTTAAGTGTGTACCATTAGGTAGTATCTACAGTACATAGGTTTAACTCCATTGTTTTCAGCCACTGCCAAAGAGATCACGCCAACCCAGTCTGCTATTTATACCTTCTCATAGAATATAACACGTCTGATTGTTTACAGGTTCGAGACAAAAAGACATTTACCAAATTGTATGACTTCCATATTCAACAGAGTAACATTTTCTATCCAGTGAGATATCTTCAAGGGAAGCATGGGTTAAAGGCAAAAGTATGAGAATCGAATATAAATCAGTGTGATACTGTAGCACAGAATTAATGGCCCTATTTAATTAAAAATTAAAAATTTGTACACATACAGTACTTCACAAATATGTAACACACATACACTTAAGCATACAGCCAATGGACCATATATAGAGAAAAGTACTGGCAGATGTGAAAACATCCGTAAAGTAAGAATGTGTTTGTTTATTTTTGTCATTTAACAAAATCCAGAGTGAGTGAACAGAAGAAAAATCAAATCAATATTTAGTGTGACCACCTTTTCAAACCGCATCAATTCTTCTAGGTACACTCGCGCGCAGGTTTTTTATGAACTTGGCAGGGAGGTTATTCCAAACATCTTGGTGACCTGACTGCAGTTCTTCTGTGGATTTAGGCACCTCATTTGCTTTTCTCTCTCCTTGAAATCCCAGACAGATAAGAACAGGGGTGTCCAACCTGCGGCCCTCCAGCTGCTGCAGGACTATATCTCCCACAATGCTCTTTCAGCTAAGGGGCTGGCTGAGGAGGACATCTTTGGCTGTAAGTTTTAGGTCATGCACCTGCTGCCATTCTTCTTCATCCTAGTTGATGTGATTTTGTGAATAGTTGAGCCGTTTGGCTGTGTTTCCACGCCAGAGGCTGCAAGTCGTCCCTGAAGACTAGTTCTGACCAGACTTCTCTGGACAGTATATGGGTATACCAGGGTCTCATTGTTTTCTGCCAATGCTGAGCTGATGGCACTGTTGGAGATTTTCTGATTAAGAAGGGAAGTATGATATGTCTTTCATCTGCTACACTAAGTTTCCTTGGACGACCAATGTATCTATTGTCCCCAATATTGCCTGTTTCATTATGCTTCTTCAAAAGAGCTTGGACAGAACACCTGGGAATCCCAGTCTACCTTGAAATTTGTGCCTGGGACCTTGCTGATGCAGTATAACTACCATGTGTTTTGTTGCTGTGCTCAGTCTTGCCATGGTGTATGACTTTTGACATTAACGTGTTAGTAAGTTTGGCCAATCGTCACCTAGTTTTACTCCTTCTACACAGCTGTTTGTTTCACCTAATGATTGTGTTACAACCTACAAATTAAATTGATGATCATTAGCACTTGGTTTATCTGTTTAATTATACACCTCACGATATGCCCACCAAATCCCTGACTTTGTGCAAGTGAACCTAGAAGAATTATGGCTGCTTTGAAGGCAAAAAGGTGCTAATTATCCATCATATAATACCATCAATGAGGCATCTGAATGGCCCCAAATTTATTCTGCAGCATGACAACGACCCCAAACATACAGCCAAAGTCAATACGAACTATCTTCCATCCTGGAAGTCATGGTATGACCATCACAGAGCCCTGATCTCAACATCATTGAGTCCTGGATCTGCTCCTTTCCTATCACTGCTAATAAGAAATTAATCTACTTTTCTTTCCAATACATCATGTTCTAATGCAACTGATACTACTTTTTGAATATTTTTGTTCTGCAATAGACATATGATGACCATGCGACTAGCTAAAGCCAACATTGCATTTATCACATTGTCTTTAACCAGCTTTGGACATAAGGTTATGGTCGTTTGCACAGTTAATGGATAAGTTATGCAGCTTTGAGAGGTTTCCTGGCAGCAATACACATCAGTAAATGCACGCTATCCCAATGCAATAACTCATCAAACTTGTTCAACTTATTAATGTTATCTTTTGTTTATAGCACCAGGAGATTCCACAGAACTGCACAATACATTTTGGGGACAAGTTAGTGTTTAAAGGCTAGGGGAGAGTTAGGTGGAATATGGAAGAACATTCCACAGTGTGTAGAATTTGATTTTTTTCTGCAGATGGTTCTTGGTCTATACTGGCTGTTATTAAATGTTGTGATCCCTGCATTGGAGGAACTGTATTTTTGCTTCCAATGCTTTGTTACAATTATTACTTGTTATTATTGCACAAAAAACGACACACAAAAGCTACATAAATTGTAACGGAACCATTGCCTTGTTTGACATTTCTGACAAGTTTTTGACCTACACATTAAAAGCTGTTCCTTTGTCTTCCCTTATTCTTTATGAAAGATTATAGCACATATTATGGTATCTGTCCCTGGAGTTCTGTCTCATTATTGCCCACACCGGAGAGACTAGGAAGGGCTTTAAAATGATAACAATATTTTATTTTCAGTATGGGTTTAACATGCTCAAGTTCCTCTGCTCCTCGACATTTAATTAATTTATTAGTATTATATATGCGTATTCAAGGCAAGAGTTGGCCACCCGGGATTTGGATGCTGGAAGCAGACAAATTATGTCACTGAAGTTCCCAGGTTATGCTCCTCGCCAACATTTCAAGAAGAAACTTCTAGTGATATTTTGTCGCAAGGTTCTCACTGTTGGAATGCTTTTATTCCAGTGAGAGAAACATAGTTTTACTACCAGATGTCCAGAGTGTGCGAGTGGCGCCTCGTATACCCAGCGTATCAGCACAAATTGCAGACAGCATACAACAAGTCACTATGTTGTTTGTTTGTGTCAATGTTGTTTAAGTGTAACTTTGAAAATGCTTGAGATAATCTGGGTGGCTGAAGCTGATTCATGTGATGGGAGTGCTTCAGCATGGCTTATCAGTAAGGTAGGAGAGCCCAAACTAAACTAACTCACAGACCCAAATAGAGGGCCGGCATATAAAACAAGGAAAATACAGACAATAATAGACAAAGAGGAATAAATTAACATACATTCTGGCTCATGGCCACTTGGAAACACTCCTCTGTACTCATGGTTCTATATGGGCTGTAGGCTCACCTCCTTCACCAATGGCAGGATGGAAACAGATGATAGATGTGTTTTCAGCCAATTAGAGTTTGAAAGAGCAGAGAGGTTGAGCCTAGTTTATCAGTACTGACAGCGGCCCTGTGATTAGGTCAAATGGGAGCTTCTGGTTTACATGAATGGTCAAATGGGAGCTTCTGGTTTAGATTAATTTTGAGAACGTTAATATGCATGTTCAGTCTTGCGCATTTAATTGCTCTGCACCAAATTGTATCTGGAGCATTGAAATGAGGCCGATGCATAGCTGTCTAGCTGTCGGTAGACTGATGACTAGGGATGGCGAATGTCACCCATGTTCTATTTTAACCATCTTTCCTGTTTATTTTCAGCCAATGGAAACAGTTTAAGTTTTTGTTGCCAATTATATTTCCTTAACATATCGTCACAGCTTTTATATAAACTGCTAGCCTTAAAGAGGTGTTTGAAACAAGCAGCAGCATGCAATTAACTGTGAGAACAACATTCTGTTGAGTTATCAGCAGCAAACAGTTACCTTAAACAGACAACATGAGTAATTATTACAATGCATATTGTAAGTTACCGGGTGATAATGGCTAAGTATCCATTAAAAATTAACAACACAATGAAGCCTTAAATAATTGTTACTTCTAGAGCTAAAGTATAGTTAGGCAATAGGAATCCTTATCAACAGTTTCTCAACTGTTATCCAACAAAGTATTGTTAAAAATGGGCTCTTAAGGGCAGAGTCCATTTAGGTTGGTAACATGAATTACTTTGGGAACAGTATATTTGATATTTGATAATTGTGTCCTGCAACACATACAGAGATTCAGGTATGCTGCTCAGTTCCATACCATGTGTAGGTCCATCAAAAAAGCCTTAAACCTGATTGACATTTAGGTACCATTAGGTTTAAAAACTTAGCACAAATCTTGTCATATTGTTTTCCTTACCCTTAAACCCAGAACTTTAGTACCAAACTCTACTAATATATCATATGAAACAGATTTCCAAAAGCAGCCCAAGGGTACTTAAGCTGTCCTTGCACCTTGATAATTGCATCCTCAGTATATCTGGATCATAACTATAAATTAGTACGATCTTCAGGAACAGCGGAGGTACGTAATTTAATAAAGTGGATTGTGTGTAGACAATGCAAAAGTACAAAGGCTAAAACGCAGGTGAAAAGATGCACCATGATAAGAGGCAGAGGTAAAATAAGGGACATATTAGTGCTTGGTATTGTGTGCCGGACAAAGCACACAAGTGATAAAGTTAAACATTTTATAAAAAGAACTAGGTAGCCTCCATAAAATACATAAATTTGGTGAAGTGAGGATGTGCTGCAGCCCCTGTGCCTGTGGTTAAAGGGAATACTTCCTCCACATATGCAATGGCACACATATGCACACACACACAAAGGTACACTAACATACTTAAACAAACGTACATCAATTAGCCATAACATTATGACCACCTACCTAATACTGTGTAGGTCCAGTTGTTTCTGCCAAAAAAGCCCTGACCTGTCCACTAGACCTCTGAAGGTGTACTGTGGTATCTGGCATCAAGATGTTAACAGTAGATCCTGTTGAGAGTAAGTTGAGAGGTGGGGCCTCCATGGATGCATCCTGGTGCCATATGTTCTTTAGGTAATTGATGTAGGTAATTGACGTACACGCACCCAGCCATCCACAAGTGGACACGGGTCAGCATGGGCACCCTGACTGGTCTGGGACTACTCAGTCCCATACGCAACACTGTGATGCACGTCATGTTCTGACACCTTTCTATCAGAACCATCATTAACTTTTTCAGCAATTTGAGCTACAGTAGCTCGTCTGTTGGATTTGACCACACGGGCCAGGCTTCACTGCCCCCCATCAATGAGCCTTGGCCACACATGACCCCATTGCCCATTCACCTCTTTTCCTTCCTTGGACCAATTTTGATGGGTACTGACAAGTTTTGGAGACGCTCTGACCCAGTCGTCTAGCCATCAAAATTTGGCACTTGTCAAAGTTGCTCAGATCTTTACGCTTGCCCATTTTTCCTACTTCTAACACATCAACTTTGAGGACAAAATGTTTACTTGCTGCCTTGTATATCTCACCCGCTCGCAGGTGCTATGGTAACAAGATTATCAGTGTTGTTCACTTCACCTGTCAGTGGTCATAATGCTATGGCTGATCGATGTACACTTTTTCATACTCTCTGACACACTCATGCTAAGACACACTCCCTCTCACACCACTTACACATACACGTCCATGCTAACACATAAACACAAACGCACACCATCCAAGCAGCCACGCTTTCACAGCACTAGATTAGATTGTGAGAGACCACCATTTGTGCCAGGAACTTTGTGTAAAAATATCATAAGTCTAGATGGCAAGCTTACAGAACATGGTTCTCAACTCTTGATGTGTCTGTATGTATTAATGTATTTTTTATGTATGTTAACTGCCCCATTTAAATCGTACAGTGCTGTGTAATTTTGCTTGTGCTTAACCCCATCCCAAGAATCCCCTATTGTAAGGCTCCACTCAGGCTGCGGAGCTGCTTCTCTCTTGTTCCCCCCGTCTCGCTAGAGTTTTTCCTGTGAATAGTGTTCCCTATGTAAACTATATATTGTTTTTTCAAGGAGAGATAGAGCTTTCTTTTGATACCATAGTTAGATAATTAGCTGGAAATTTAGAATAAGAAATTTATTAAAAACCATTGAAAATTAGAAAAAAAACACCTAATTTCTTTTTATAAATTTTCGCTCTGAATCCTCACAAAATTAGTATTAAAATAGTGACATGGCTAACTATTACTGATATGAATATATAAACATTTATTTATTCAAGAGTCACTAAAACACAAAATGAACCAAGGATCACTAAGAAACGTAAAACAAGAAAAGACAAGTAAAGGGAAATAAAACATGACACATAACATGCACAATTAATTAGCTGTGTTCATTTGCATGGAAATTATGAAGGGGACAGTAACAAACATAATTCTTTAGTCAGAACCCGCTCAGCTAATTCTGCTGCGTAGAAACCTCTAGTGAAAGAACTGAAAGCTAATGTAAAACAATCTGTAGAAAATGTACAAAAACCCTATGGATGTAGTTGGTTTCTCCTACATCAAAAAGGGTCAGAAGAGGAGGAGAGGAACCACCTTTCGATATGTATTGGAATATGTCACAGAGGATGAAAAAAAATCCCTAAACAGTTCTAGGCTTTAAAATTTTAGCTTTATTACTAATTCTTTCAATATCAAGAACAGCCATAAAATCACTGCTTTGCCCTTATCATTTTATTTTTTTGGAAAATCAGTATCCCATTTTGACCTTAATTTAGTGTAAGATCTAGTTGTTTTATGATGAGCCTCTGGAAAATGCTTGAATAACAAAATATATCTATATTTATTTTTTTTTTATCCAAAGGTCACCTCCAAATGGTATAAAAAAAAGCATTACAAAATGTCCCATTGGACAAAACATCAACCTTACTTACAGAACATTTGAAATTGATCAAAATGTTTGATACACAGAGAAAAACATCTGGCCATTGTATTCTTTTTCACCAGCCCTTGCCTGGTAGGATCTCATCACCATATTTGTTCAACTCTAGGTAACTGCCAATGGAGCTGAGTCTGTTGGAGGCAATGCAAGTGGGTTCTTGAAAATGTTAGTGCTTGCAGAAAAAGAGAGGCCAGAGGTAGAGTTTGTCTAGGTTTGTTGGAATAACAAAGTCTGTATGTGTTTTCACACCATTAACTGCTTCAGCATACAGTACTGATTGCTATAGAACAAAATAAAGCCTGGACATAGCATAATCTAAATGCCAAAGTAGGCATAAACAAGGTACTGACATACATGTGAACCATTATTAAGCATGCTCTTTGTTAATCTATGGCTAGATCTATATCAGTATCTTACAGTCTCTCCTGGAGGTGAAAACAGAGTTTGCAGGAATCAGTTCAACCCTCATTTGTTTTAGGGAAATTGATTGCCTCCCTTATACTACTGTGGTCCACCAGACCAGATTTTTTGGATGCCTCTTTGTCCTGGGGACAACCCTATAGTTCCCCCCGGAGAAAGAGGCAATTCTCAAGGGGAATTAGTACCGCAGTACAAGACAGGGAAAGAAAAAATGAAGTAGACAAAAAAAGTTGTGCATCGAACAATGTTTACTTAAGGAAGAACATTCTTTCATCTTCCATCTTCTCTTTTTTATCTTCTCTTTCACCTGGTATGAACTTCCACCAAAGTGGAAGCTGTTTGCTTCTGGTGATGTCCTCTCCCTGATCCTGCAAATGAGGGAGAGAATATCACCAAAAGCTTTCGCTGAAGTCTCTCCCTCAGTCCTCCAATTGGTAGAGAGGATATCAGCAAAAGAACCACGATTTGGCCGGAAGTTCACCTCCTCCAATCACGGGGAGAGGATATCACCAAAAGTGGCGCCGTTTTGCTCCAAGGTGAGCTTCCGCCCAAATCAAAGGGAAATTTCTTCCCTTTCCTCTGCCTTATTACAATTAACCCCTGGTTTTGACCTTTGGACTACCCCTGGACTAAGATTCTTGCTGCTTGCCTTGACTCATGTTTTTCTAAGACTTATGAGTGTTATTACTCCTCCCCATTCACTAGAATGAGTGCTGCTAAACATGTGAAGAATTATGCATACAAATGCTTCCTGCTTTCCGTAGAGGCAGCAGGGGTAGGTGTAGGCCAAATGTATGGGTAAGAGAAATTTATGTCGAGACAGAGCTCCGCTCCCTGATACACAAGGAAAAACAAAGAACAATAGTTTACCTAAACACCTTGAAAGGCTCATATCTGTCCATTTTACTCCCAACTGTCAACAGAAAGATGACGATGGGTATGTTAGTTTGTGTGTCTGGGTTTGTGATCCTGTGTGTGTGGATACACATGTGTGTGTGTGGGTATGCTTGTGTGAATGTCTGGGTATGTTAGTGTGAGTTTCTTACTTTCTGGGTGTTTGTGTTAGTGTGAGTATCTGTGTGTGTTACTGTAAGTGTCTAAGCGGGTATTTTAGTCTTAGTGCCCCTCGAGATCAGGCTATCAGTTTGCTATGCTAGGAATCCTCCAGCCTAAGTCTGCCTAAAACCTCATTAGTATGAGAGACCTGACTTTTAGGAGTCAGGAAATGTATGCACACTCTTTGGTAATGAAACAGGGAATAGGAATAATCATTCTTACAATGTAATTTGAAGACATAAGATAGCCTGCATTGGTGCATGAAGTTTTGTTAGCGCTCTATATGCTGAATATTTGATTTTAGCCCTGAATAATTTGTTGACATGCATATTATTAAAGAAACTAGATGATTTCAATTTTAACTTACTCGTAAATTGTGACTTATTTTTTCAACCCTATTTGAAGGGGTTGGCAGGAGAATTGCATTCTCAACTCATCAGCTTCATTATGGTTTAGTACTATGAACCTGCGAGAGCTTCTCCTACAACAAGGGCTTGACTGGCACTTTATGCATAATTAAGACATTAATATAAATGTACAGTCACCATACTGATCATTCAATGTATAATGCGAGACAAATATTATGCGAATCTTCTTGCAGGACAAAATGGCTTGGTTTACAAACTATCAACTTTTTCTGAGTTGTATTCTGTGATGAAAATGTGCACTTCCTGATTTCACTATCGATTAAGATCAGCTAACCCCAGTGAGCTCCTCCTGAAAGAAGGAATAGCCTTGCACTGCATAATGCATAGTTAAATTATTAAGACGGCTTATTAGAAATCTGACTTCTCATGTAGGGCTAGCGTATCCCTCTTGGTTCTACTCATTATAGGCACACAGGGTGCCACAATGTCTTTGATCTATAAAGGAGTATGGCATTTAATCAGATCACCTATTCCTCTTACTATTTTGGACTTAATGGGTGCCAAGCCCATTAGGGGAAGATCTTTAACTGATTTGGAACCCAGCTAATGTCCTAAAAACCTTTTTATAGTATCTCTCACTGAAATCCTCCTCAAATTACATCTTAAGGTCAAAATTAACTCCATCTATCAGTGCAAAAGGAGTATGCACAAATTATTCATATATATTTAAAAGAGAATGGGTGAACCTGTGACATGGGTCACAAAATGCAAATAGTTTTTTTCCAGTGCCTTTAATCCTGTTATAATATTATGAAGACCTCTGCTAAATACCCCTTTAAACTGATAGAAAGTGCATATGGTCTGTAGGGTTGCATATATCATTGACACTTGAGTTGAGTACAACTAAGTTGAGTACAATTTGAATATGTAGGCATAGAAAAACATGCAATCTCAAAACAGATTAATTCAGAAGAATAATTCTAGTCTGACCATATCGGTTTCAAAGACTCAAACCTTAAACAGTAATGTGTCTTGTTTTATATTTAGTATTTTCCTTCCCCAATTCTTGTTTTAATAGTACTCTCACTGTACTAACATGTACCACATTTGTTGGTTGGTTATTTCATCTACCTTCCACCCTCTTAGTTTAAACTATGAATTAGTGGTTCTGGTAGGGAGAAAGTCCCACAATGGCCCCCCTGGGCAGTCTCAATCTGGAACAATGCATTGTCCTGGAATGAGAATTCTGAGTGAGGAAAGTATCAGCTAATCAGAAGTGACTTCTCAACTCTCCTGATTGGCTGATAGTTCAGAAGCATCTCCTGATAGGCTGTGCCCCTCTTTTAAACAAAGCTCAGTGTAAGCTACAGACAGCACCAGGTATGTGTGTGACTGTGAGTGAGTGTGTGTGTGTGACTGTGTGTGTGTGTGATATCTGGTAATAGAGAGGTTAATTCTCTGAATCTGATCATGTCTAGTAATAAAGGGGTTAGTTATCTGAAACTGCTAATGCCTGTAATGATCTATGTATATCATATAAATATAAAGTGTATGTTAAGTGTATGTGAATCATTGTGTATGTATATATATTATATGCCTGTGTGCCCCTGAATGGCAGAACTTAATGTGAACTCCCTAGGTTCTGGCGGTGTGTCCAAAAATGTTGAATCTCTGATTGAGGAAGCCACTCTATGGTCCTAGGTATTGCTGGACTGCAGGTCTTACCAACTGGTCAATTACTATATGATAAGAATGGGGTTTGTAGTGCAAGAATGAAAGGTTACACAAGCTCCCTAAATAGTAATGATAGGTCTAAAGGAACAAAGACTGTTGCTTCTGCACGCTGCCTGCAGCCTTCTCAGATCTGCAGTGCAGGAAATTGCCCGTTTTAAAATTAGGAAATAAATAGTTCCTCTGCAGGTTGTGAAGTCTAAGTCAAATATAAAAGTGATTTATATACTTTTTGCACAGGGAACTTCCAGAAGATATATCTGCAGGTGTCACAGTGTTTTATTTAGAAATCAAACATTGAAATAAGGAGTAAAGGAGTGTGGATATTACATTGTACCTCTGGTCCTTTACTGATAAGAGAGAATGACAAACAGATGAGTTAATGAACAATTCCAGGCAAAAGACCACATAACTTACACACACACCATAAACAGGAGTGCTTATGTCTTGTAGCACAAGAACATGCTAGGTAATACACTGACTACAAGAAAGTTAACCTTTTAAACTTTCCGAAAGAATACTTGCCTGCAAATAACATAAAAGGTAATTGTGTAGTAAGTTGTATTTTAAAGGCATGTCTCATAATTTGCATGTTCTATCTGCTTTCATAGCAAGGTTAAACAACCTAGCTCGGAGGCGTCTTCAGTCTTCTTGCATGATAAATTGGCTTTCGACACTTTTAAATGGCTTGGTCTATCTTATTGAAGCACTAAAGAATGTTGTAATGTATAATTTACCTGCTTCATAACATTATAGCAGACTGCAGAATAAGTAGCCCTCAATTCTTCAGCTAGAGAAGACAACCTCATATGGAGTTGCAAGCCACAGATGACCTTGAAATCTGTTAAAACAGAAGACAATCTGTTACTCCTGGAGGAGGATTTTTTTTATTATTATTTTTTAAAGCTGCCAATGTACATTACAATGCAGTGGTGCTTGTCTTGTTTTTTTATTTAGAATATAAAATATATGTTATTTCAGGTTGTCAACCCAGCTGTTTTTTTTCTGACATCTTAACAAGGGTTGTCATTGAAGAATATCAAAGTATTTTAATATGTGGACAGAGAACGTGCTCCAACTGCATTTCACTCACATCAAGCGCTAAACCCAATTATTTTTGGTTTTGATATTTTTATTTGTGCCTGTCACAAAGTCACTACTAATGCTGGCAAAAAGCACTCACAATATGGACTCACAATGAGGAGATACAAAGTATCTCAGTAAAAGGACTGGAGTCTTTCACAGTGAAGATCTCTAGTGAACAGCAGTGACCAGCTGGGATCCAAGGACATACCAAAAACAACTAAAATCAGATAACAAACAAGGTCAGGTGACAAACCATGGAAACAAACACAACACCCAAGTGTTGTCATATTACCACTCTTTGATTGTTTTGTGTATATATATATATATATATATATATTTACTCACAAAGTCCATTGCACACCATTCCAAATATTCCAAGCCTGGTGCTAGTAACCAGCAGTTTCCATACAAAGCACTCTCAAAGGATGGTCAGCACTCCAGGTCTTTAACAACTTCTCTTTATTCAAAGTCAAGTCGACGTTTCAGTCATTGCTGACTTTCATCAGGACATACATTTGAAATAAAACAAACACACGTTTATAATAAAATAGCAAGAGAACTCACTTCAGACATGGTTTTTACTTTCAAATGTATGTCCTGATGAAAGTCAGCAATGACTGAAACGTCGACTTGAGTGTATATATGTATTATTTCTGTATGAATTGCTAGTGGCATCAGGCGTCTGTGCCTGCTAGAACTCCTAGGAACAGAGCACATGCTCCAACTGCAGTTCACTCACATCAGGCAGTAAACCCAATTCAGCACAATCCATGGATGTTTGTTCAGTCCATGCAGAAATGCATAATCTCTTCAAAATGTTATTTGTCTACACGCTACACAATACTAAGGATAATAATGAGTAGCTAAACGTCTACGGGTTTTTATTTCTTTATGGGGGTTTTTCTGAACTTTTGTCACTTAATGAAACGTATCTTATTTTTGTGTTAAAAAATAGTTACTTTGTAAAATCGCTTCTCCTTTTGCTCTTTACTGCTAGCAAAACTGTTGATAATCCAGTCATGATTTAATGGACACTGAAGAGTAGTTTATGACTGGCACCATGACACAGGGCGAGACTGATGGGTCTGAGGAGCTATAGGGTCATGTGGAAGCGGTGCTCACTTCTCATCCTGATGAAAAGTAAAACCAATCATTTTAATTTTTAATACGTCCCATTCATATTGTGACACCAGCAGGAGCAGAGCAGGCAGAATGACGGATTATTTTACTTAAACTGGTAGAATTTGATTAAAATACATCAGCAGGAATACGGTCAATGAGAAAATGTGGAGTGGATCATGCTGTTTCTTGATAGAGCTTACTGGCACATTATTTTTACATTAACTATGTGCAATGGGAGGCGCTTTCTACAAAGTATGATCATCAGGGACAGAACCCAAATTACAGCCCCCCGGTAGACTCTACTATCCTCCTGGTAGGCAATTCAGTCGCCTGCCCAGTCTCCACTTTCAACCTGTAAAGCACCACCTAACAAACTAGTAGGGACTCCCTACCTGTCTCCCTGATGTTTAATTACAAATAACATATTCTAGACAATGCTGGGGGCTCACCACCATGATGCTTGCAGACACCCTTCTAGCACTAGATTCGTTTATAGATTGTAACCTTTCAAGTCAACATGTGTTAAATTGTATATGTTCGATTTTAATGTTGTTAATTTTCACTGCCCCATTGTAATAGTTCTACGGTATCTGCTGGCACTCTGTAAATAAATATATGTAATATAGCTGCCTGTGTGAGGCTGTCTCGTCTTATCCTACGAGCACTCCGCACTGACATCTATGCCAGGAACTGCTTCTGAAGGCAGCTTGGCTGTAGACCTTTGCTTTGTAGTTTAAACCATGCTGCAGAGGACCAGCGAAGAACAGCGTTCGCTAGGGCCGCCCCGGGCCATACAGCGTACAGAGCCCTTTTATGAGCAACCATCACTCCTGTGTTCCAGTGGACTGTTGTGTTCATTAATCCAGGTTTAAAGGCTAACTGATCATTAGAAAACCCTTTAGCAATTATGTAACAGCTAGAAATGTCCTTGTTTTCCTTGGGCATTCACTGTCTCTACACAAGAATTGTCTCAATATATGTTCCATTTCTATGATCATGCATAATACTGTAAAAATATCAAAACATATTTGCTGAAAATTGATCACATGGGTCTTGAGGAATGATTTCAGGGTGACATAGAAGAATGTGTGGCAGTAATGAAGTTTTCCCAATAAAGGAGCCCTACTGTTCTTAAGGACTGATTGCATTGACCCAACATATGATCCTTGGATAGAAAATACAGCTCTGTTGTAAAGATAATGAAGAAGCAAAATGAAACACGAGTATTAATTACTGTCTCTGTATGTGGCATTCTACCAAATCTAATCATACACAGGCCATAAAAACAATGCAGTACAGACTGGGAAGAAAAGAAAGTCTAAAATAGATGTTATTAGCAAGATTAATGTGGAACACCATTATCCCCAGAGAGATAGGAAAGCTAGTGTTAAATATGATATATAGGAGCCATAATAACCAGAAATTACAGGGTATAAAAAGAAAAACTGGAGCTTATTTTTTTACCTTAATTTTTTTTTATTTATGTATTTCAGGATTTTTAGGTACACAAACTTTACTAGTGCGGAAATGGTTTACAATGATTGCATAAAGAACACATTTAGGGTGAATTGAATGTTCTGCATCATCTGTATCATCATTAAAAATATATATATATATATACTTTTGGTGTTTTTTCTCAACAAGAAAATATAAACATTATTTTAGCTACGTAAACTTATTTTTCAAAAACATTTTTCAGAGGCAATAATATTTTGATATAAGAGAAAATGCAGTAATACTTTACAGGGTGCACTAATGGATATTTAATAACAATCTTATAAACCGGTTCCTGTAAAAGGCATGGGGTGCGTTTACTTGCTCTGTGTGTGTGAAAGCACATCATGCTAATTTGGAAACCAAGCAAAGATCCGCATCTGTTTTATCATTTAGGTACTTGTACTAATGCCCGTGATATAAAAATAGAAAATAATTCCATTTCTCTTCACCTCTTCACTGCCACGGGGACCTAATACATTAATGTTTTCAGCAAAAGTGCATGATGGAAGGAAATGGAAGGGAGAGAAGAAGGTGCCATGCTGTGAATAGGATAACAGATGAAATAATAAAGCTGTATGGTACATAGGATATCTGAGGACACAAGCTTTTTCTGTGTCACTGAATTTGGTTGTTTGTGTATGAGCAGCCCCTCTATGGCTTCTAAATGTTTTTTTAAATTGTGACATTGGTAAAATTTAAAAATGCTAAATATTTTTAAAGATAAATTAAAAATTAGGAATAAATCTTCAAATAATGTTTGTAAATGGAAGGTATACCAAAAAAATAGGGGGTTTGGGGGGTTTGGGATCCCTAGAAAGGATTATAGAGACTGGATGGTATCATTTATAAACATGCGTTATAATTATGCTCGGTGTTTGCCTTCTGGAAAAGTTGTTCTTTAACATTAACTCATGTAACAGAAAAGTATTGCTTAATATGTTTTTCATTTTTATTTAATTTCATTTTTTATTTAATTTATTTCATTTTTATGAATTTTTTTTTAAGTTATTGGTGGGTAACTGTAGATATGAGCAGTCACATGGATTAAGTTGACCATCATTGACAATCCAATGGGTTGTCATTGTGTGGTTAATTCTATTAGAAGGGGCCTATTAGTATAGAAGAAGGGTTTACATGCTGTTTTGCTGACTTTTTACTTTATCCAATAGCTTATTAGATCACAATTATAAAAAAATAAAGGGGTAAAAGTGGTAACAAGTTGACAAATCAGCAACAACATTTAATTAATTGCTATGTTGTTTTTTTAGACATGATTCATTGTCTTCTGTTTTGGTTAGTTATATTTCCTTTTCACAATCACCTTTTAAACCATGCATTTGTTAATTAAGAATGGAAGAATTTTAATGTATTTTTTTAATCTATGCTTATATAGATGAAAAGATCTATGCAAAAAAAACTTAATAAATACAAAATGATGTGCATGATGTAAAAATTCATAAGTTACATTGTATAATACAACATAGTACCCACTAATAAACATATATATATTGTAAGTATGTTTCCATATTGATACTTTTTGGGATACATTTTGAAATTGAAATGAAAATTGGATCATAAGTTATTTTTGTAAGTTGCAACTAGAGTATAGCTGAATTTTTTCCCTAATTATAGCTAGGTGAACTTTTTGCATGTCAATTAGTCTAATTGTTTTAGAGATGCTAAAATGTGACCCTTATAAGCTGAATCTGTTAAAACTTTTACATGTGATACAGCAGCAAGAGTTTTAGTTAATAAGGTGAAAATAAATCGGGAATGACAATAATATGAATTTTTTACAGATCATATCCATAATGAAGGAGGGTAAGGAATTAGGATGTTGTTTAGAAAAAAGAAAGGTAGCATTTAAGTGCCTTATGATAAATCACTACCAAAATCTTGTTTCTAGAGATTAAATCCATAATGTTGGTACAATGAAATTAGAGACTGGAGAAAGTTGAGGACAACCCTTATTTCTCAACATATGTTTATTTTTTTGCTATGACCTATTATTATTACTATAAAATGGGAAAAATGATATTCAGAAAAAAGAGACTATTTAGAAGGTGCCAGTTAAATATAAAATGGTGTCATTGCCTATAAATATATATTATAGTTTAATTTCCCAAGGTCAGAAGGTTACAGTCGTTTTAACAAAGAACATGCTATAGATAATCAATGATGTGCTCCAGAATGAGTTCTATGTGTAGTAGTAAGAGGCAGTGGCACGGTAGATGGTAAATGAGTAGCTGCATAGTTTTGCTGTACCTGACAGGTTCAATAATCACAGTGAAGCTTAACTGATGACACTTCATTAGCATAATGAGTAGAAGCTGAGAAGAGAGCCTGAGAGTCTATCATTAAGCAGATCACGTCCGTGGTACATCTCTAGCTCTCAGCTTTACCAATAAAACATGTTTTATGTCCCATTAAATATTCCTCCACGGTAAATGCTTGCATTTATGGCAGTTATGAATGCATATTTCCCCGTAAGCCAAGGAGCAGGAGTTCTTCCATATTTTTTACAAGGTCTCTACTTTATTTTGGAGACTCATACTCTTTTGTTAGCAGGTCCCTCAGCAATATAATCACAGAGAAGAATGCAAGTGAAGAAAATGGAGAGTTAAAACGCGAGTCAGCTTAGATGCTTCATTTGCTTAGCATACCTAAAAGGTGTCCTTCTATGAAGAGGAACGCCAGCCTTTAGGGTTCACATCAACAATGTCACATCCTGTGCATTGATTATGATTTGTCTCTGGTTCTAGAATATGACCACCAGGAACCCCAAGGCTTAATCATGGGTAGAAAAAGGAGTATTGCAGGTGAATGCCCTACAACAGGGGTGTCCAAGTTTTTTCCGCAGTGGGCCACTTAATCAGACTTGTATACGTGCACGGGCCGCACCCTTTTTGCACAGTAAGAAAATATAGCCTTTAAGTAGATATGCAGAGTAAAATAAAGTAAATGACACAAAACCTTTACTTTTCCTCTATGATTTTTGGGCCTAGAAAGTTTTGTGACTACAAATTCAGGAGTCAGGATAATTAAAAATGAAATAGTTTATTCTAGGGATTTATTATTATTATTCTATTTATTCTAGGGATGCACCAAAATGAAAATTTAGGGTTAACTTAGCCGAAACCGAAAGTGACCCCCCACCTTTAAAAATAAAAGTAAGTAACACACCACAATTGCACAAGAAAATTCAGCAATATGACTTGGCATGATAGGAGTCTGATTGCTAACAGCAATCACAGTCCCATCATACCTAGGTTCCAGCACTTACACATCCATGCTATCATACTCATTAATTCACAGATTCATTCCCTCAATCACGCATACTCATTCAAACAACCTCCCTTACCTGCACTGCAGCTCTCTCGATGCCGCTCACAGACTTCAGTAGGTTGCGTGGCCTCCCTCTGCATTCTCTGGTACTGCACAGAGGAAGCAGGACTGGAACAGAGTCATGTGATATCATGTACATTCATGCGACTCTGCTGGGTTCCGCTTCCTCTGTGCAGTACAAAAGACCCTCCCACACGTAAGTATAAGGGCTCTTGTGATTCCGGTTGCCCTGGCTGCCGATCTCATGCGGGCTGCATTTGGCCCGCTGGTCGCATGTTGGACGCCCCTGCCCTACAACTTATATTGGTCAACCAAACCTGTCGGTTCACTAAAGAAAATGTTGCCTAATACTGTGGCTCTGAACCTTAAAGGGAAAATCCCATGGAACAAAATTTTGGCATAAACTATAGTGCTGCATTAAGCAATACAACGTTTTTATAGAAAGGCCGTTCCTTCATAGAATTTAATTGGCCATAGAGTCTGGCTGTGTGATTAACAACGAGCCTTTGTATTGTTTACCACAGGCAATATGATAAGGAGTCAAGGAGTCAAGATGTTTGTCTAGTAGTTTGGGCTAAGATAACAGCGCTGGGACACAAACAAATAGCTAACATGACAGTGACCTGAAAATATTTTATTAAGCAATTAAAAAAAACCACACACAATAGTTTTGAAAATGTGCTTTTTTTTTTTTTTTTGTAAATTCAAGTTTTATTAACCTCTGTGACACAAAGCAAGTCATGAACAGATATACCAACAATGTATACATGGGAGCCACAGCCAAGATATCAAACAGCACATTGCGTAAATACACAGTCATGTACAGAAAAATACAGTGCTATGTTACAAATATATTGACACCAAGTGACCTGATCGTTGGCTATAGCAAAGGAATCTATTCAGACAATGTAGCACACACACCTGCACAGAAGTGGTTTTGTAATAGGTAAACAAGAAAAATCATAGTTAGAGGAGTAGAAGAAATAGTCCGAGAGTGGGAAAAAAGGTGGGGAAGGAAGAAGGAATGGGAGATGACGCTCGCCTCAGGAGCACAACTAATTAGAGATGAAATAGATCCAACCTGTTGGCAAAATCTGTATGTGCAGAGAGCCAGGGCGACCAAATGGCTTCAAACTTGGGTAACTCATCCTTCAATTTGGCCGTTAGATGTTCCATGATTATGATATTCCAGATAGCTGTTTGTATCTCGGCATCAGTCGGCGGCGACCCCTTCCATCTCCTTGCGATTGCCAGCTTAACTGCTGCACAGACGCGGTGTATAAGCTTGTGGTTGTGGGATGAAAGCGCAGGCTGTACGGCGTCCATCACAAGCAGGGCCACCTCCGGGGTATCCTGAATCTCTAGATCCAACGCCTGGGATAACTTGCGGAAGGTGTCCCGCCAGATAGGCCGAATCGATGTACAGCTCCACCACGCATGCAGGTAAGTGCCGGGTTGTCCACAGCCCCTGAAGCATGTTGCAAGAGCCGACTGGAATATGTGAGACAAACGTATCGGAGAGAGGTACCAGTGCGCTACTACTTTAAATAGTCTTTCCTGTACCACCGTGCACACAGTAAGTTTATGCGCGGTGGATGCCGCCCTCTCCCATGCCTCAGGTGGGAATACACAGTTGAGGGCCGTGTGCCAGCTGTGCCTGTAAGAAGGTGGATCTGCGTACTTAAGCTCCAGGAAGCGACCGTAGTATGTAGAGATTGCTTGTGTGCGGCGCTTACCCGCGAGGAAACGTTTCTCAAACACCGTAGGAACGGCCACCGGACGTCTCGACAGCAGGGAGTGGATAAAATGCCTAATCTGGAGATACCGAAACAATTCCCTTGATGGGATGTCGATCGACTCACGCAGCGTGTGGAATGGAACAACCGCATTCTGATGAATCAACTGGCTCACTCGCACAAGTCCCCTCTCCAGCCACCACTGGAAAATCTTCGGCTCTAGCCCCGCTGGAAACGCCGGGTTAAAGAACACGGGAGTCATGGGAGAGACATCGCCTGTAAGGTTCAGGGTATAGCGACAGGACTTCCAAATAGAGAGAGAAGCCAACATCGATGACGGAGGAGAAGCAGCAGATAGAACCGAGGCGTCCGTCCAGAGCAGGAGGTGGAGTTGTTGGTGCGGTGCAAACGCACGTTCGATGTCCACCCACGGGAGCGTGCCCTCCGAGAGGGACCAGGACTCCAATTGAGCAATTCTTGCTGCCAAATAATAAAGGTACAGATTCGGAGCAGCGAGGCCCCCTTTGCCTTTGGGTAAATACAACGTGTGCCTATTGATCCTGGCTCTTTTAGAATTCCAGAGAAAACGAAACAGAAATGACTGAAATGCGTCTAAATCAGGTCGGCGAATCGGGGTAGGCAAAGCTCTGAACAAATAAAGAAGTTTAGGCAAAATGTTCATCTTGAGTGCATGGATGCGCCCAAGCCATGAGATGGAGTAGTTGGACCAGCTCGTGATTTCTGAGCGAAGCGTGGACAATAGCGGAGCATAATTAGCTTGGTACATTGTTTTGTGTGATTTAGTAATATGTATACCCAGGTAAGTGAGAGACGTAGACTTCCAGGTAAACTTAAAAGCAGCGGAAAGTGAATTGACCACCGATGTTTCCAGGGTGATGTTCAGGGCCTCGCATTTAGAGTCGTTAATTTTATATCCCGAGATATTAGAGAAAGCCTGGAGAGTGGAATACAGGTTGGGGAGAGATATGAGAGGATCCGACACGGTAAGTAAGATATCGTCCGCGAACAGACTGAGTTTATATTGGCGTCCAAGAATCTCCACTCCCCGCACATCTGGATTAGACCGTATAGCGATCGCCAGCGGTTCCAGGCATAAGGCGAACAGAAGAGGTGAGAGCGGGCATCCCTGCCTGGTGCCGTTGAGTACTTGGAAGGGCAAGGATTCATGGCCCATAAGAGCAATTGTCGCCTTTGGAGACTCATATAATGCACGAACGCCCCTGAGGAAACGACCGTCGAAGCCAAACGACTGCAGGACCTCCCACATATAGTGCCAGTCTATGCGGTCGAACGCCTTTTCGGCGTCCAAGGCGAGAAGCATGAGCGGTTGATCCGTAGAAATCGCAATGTCAATCAGATCTAATGTTCGCCTGATGTTGTCTGGGGCTTCCCGGTGGGGTATGAATCCCACCTGGTCCGGATGAATTAATGCCGAAATGATGGAACTCAGACGCGTCGCCAAAAGTTTCGCATAAAGTTTAGTATCTGCATTGATAAGGGATATGGGCCGATAACTCCCACAGCTGGCTGGATCCTTCCCCTCTTTATGGATAACTATAATCCTAGCTGTAAGCATTTCCTGCGGGATCGGGTGCCCATCCAAAAAGCAGTTAAAAAGGGCAAGCAATTTGGGGCTCAATATCGAAGATAATTTTTTATAGTACAAGCTCGGGAGGCCATCCGGGCCAGGAGCCTTAGAGGATTTGACGGAGGAGAGTGCGCGTTTGAGGTCGTCTTCCGAAAAGGGGCTATTCAAAAAATCCATGTGATCCGTGGATAACCGTGGAAGTGACAGGGAGTTCAGGAAGTCCGAAATATGTTCATTCCCAGCTTTATTAATGGGAGCCTTGTTGCCATCATAAAGCGCCCTGTAATAAGCAGCAAATTGTTCCGCGATGTCAACGGGATTCACCCAAGCTTGTTTGTGGCTGTCTACTATTTTCGAAATGGTTTGAGATTTCCTCCTAGAGCGTAGGCGCCTCGCCAACATCGCGCTTGGCTTGTTGGCATGCTCAAAAAATTTTTGTTTCGTAAAGTTGAGGGAGGAGAGAACCGCTTTACTTAAGAGTAAATTCAACTCACCCCGTGTCCGGACAATCTCCCGAAGGGTCGAGTCACAGAGGGAATTCTTATGGAGAGTCTCGAGTTGAGCAAGCTTGTCGGTAAGCAACTTCACCTCCATACGGTGCACTCGATTTCGTCGCGCTGCAATTTTAAGAAAAGTCCCCCGGATAAAAGCCTTATGGGCCGACCAGATTAGGGCCGGATCCATGTCAGGAGTCTCGTTGAAACGAAAATATTCCTCAAGATCTCTGCAAACGACCTCCAGCACCGAGGGATCGGTCAGCAAGAATTCATCCAGCCGCCATGTGGGACGAGAGGGAGGGGTGTCCGGTAGCACTATCAAGCATTCCACCGCGCCATGATCCGACCAAATGATGGGGTGAATTGCAGAAGACATGTCAGACGAAATCATATTTTGGCTCAAAAAAATAAAGTCAATGCGCGAATAGGAATTATGGGGGTGAGAATAAAAAGAAAAATCAAGCATTTTAGGATGAAGTAGTCTCCAGATGTCCACCAAAGCCGATGTCCGTATAAAATCTTTAAGGTGTTTCGTATTCGGCGACGTATTCGATGTTGTGTGTGGTCCTCTCCTGTCAAGGAACGGGTCCCGAATAGAGTTGAAGTCGCCGCCGACGATAACACGGTGGGAGCGAAACGGCAACAAAATATCTGATAAACGGTTGTAGAAAGAGACATCACTAGAGGAGGGAGCATATACGTTCAAGATTGCTGTGGGTTGGTTGTGTAAAGTTCCTATCAATAAGAGATAACGACCCCATTTGTCCGGGCGGGCCTCTGTGAGCTGGAATCCGAGAGACGTTCGCAGGAAAATACTAACTCCATTCTTTTTCTGTCTCGGGTGCGGAGCATGGAAGTGCATCCCGAAGGATCTGTGCCAGTAAGACGGTATATAGGATTTGCGCAGATGCGTTTCTTGAAGCCTGACAATATCACAATGGTGACGTTGATAGTAGCGTAAAGCCATATTCCGTTTATGTGGGGTGTTGAGACCCCTAACGTTGTGGGAAATGATCATAATCCGCGCAGACATC
>VKOC01000008.1:31312338-31332647 GCA_009364415.1 Spea multiplicata
AGTCAGGGTTATAACCTGTATGGGAAGTATAAGTGGGAAGGTGAAACCTGACCTAGTAATAAGGGTATTTCACATAAAGCAATGTGAAATAATGTAAATGAATTAAAATTACAGTAAAAAAAGAAACCAAATCTGGTTAGAGGGGACTGACTTAATATGAAAAGGGACTAAACTCTGATCCAACGCTCTTAGGTATGGTTTATTAGAACAGACATATCACATCAACAAACACCATGTTTGCAACTGTGTATTATATATATATGGAAACATGAGGGAAAGCTTCAAGTATTATAGAATTTCATCAAGTAACAAAGAAATTTACCTTAGAGCCTCAAACAGTACATTTGATATGTAAGCTTAACATGAAACTGGTGTCAATTAAGACAATATCAAAAGCCATAGAAAGGTCAGGAAGAATCTGAACACGGAAATGACCTTTAGGTTTTTTTCAACTGACTCAGAATTGACCGAGAGAAGGAACAATTAAGTCACTGAACCAGGCTTTAACTTTGAGTAGCTTATGTAGGCCAATAATGTCAAAGATTCCCTTACCCCAGTATAGATCCTAGAAAAGTCTTTAGACTTCTCCTCAATTCCAAAAGCTAACACTTCAAAATACTACATTATCTCATTTGTCGCAGGTGTCCCTCTTCGGGACTCGAATTTATCTCTCTATCGGTCTTCTGATATCATTCAACTGGAAATCCATGCAAGGCATACAAGGTTTGTATATGTAGTATGTTTAAACAAATACAACTCTGTGGACTTTTCTTGTAAAATAATAAGGATTTGCTTCCAGGTTTACTTCCGAATCAGAATACAAGCCAGAATTTACAATATAATCAACTGGAACTCTGGTCAATTGAGCTTAATGGAGTTTGTACAACTTTGCTATAGTAGAGAATTTGTAGAGATCTTGTTCATTAACAAAGTCAGTGTTACAACTAATGCTATGAACTGTTACAAAATCAGACATGCATAGGCAAGAGGATAGAAAAACATTATTTACTGCTATTCATGTGTCATGGATTTATGTTCATTAAATTACTCATATTTTGCCATGATGTTATTGGACACATTTGTAAGATGTTTGATATAGGCATAGATAGAGAATGACCAAAATTGTTTCAATAACAAAGTCTGAATAAAATAACTAAAGAGGCTGAAGGGAATTAGGGATTATGTTTCCATGCCCTCTAATAGGGGAACTAGAAGCTGCAAACTTTTTTGGTCCAGAACCTTGTTGGAATGGGATACTCACGCAAAACCATGATCTGGACACCAAGATTGCAAGAAAATACACGTCAAGTGTATAAATTATGCCAACTACATAGACACCTTTAGGAAATAGCTTTTTGTAAGCAAAATCATGACTTAAGATGTATTGGCCTACAAGTCTCTTTAGCAAGCTTTGGCACTCATCATATTATTTCATATCCCTTAACACTTAACTATTTTTGTGTGTTGAATGCATATTTTTTTATTCAGTTACTGTGTAGTATAGGATAGTATAGGATTCTGTAATTCTGTCATTTAACTAACGGCCTCTTATGGAAGCAGGGAGCATACCTTAGCTGAGTAGAACTTCTATTCTAATCTGTTATTTTATGGAAGTGGCGACTAAGCAGAGAAAGCACCTACCCTCTCTGTTCTTCTATCGGGACTGGCACAGGCAGCCATGTTCAGCCTTATATTGTGACCCAACGCTGATCCTGAAACATTTCTTCCTCTCCTGGGCAACAGCACTCCCAATGCTCCAATTTACATGCAGTAAAGTGCACTGTTCTTTAGAATGATCCATACTACTGCCAACGTTTGTCTATGGAGATGGTTGTCTATGTGCTTGATATTAGCAATAGGTGTGGCTGAAACAAGTCATAAGTTTCTGACCTTTCCATGCTGCATGATCTCTCAATGAGAGCAATCGCGTAGCATTAACCCCTGTTGTTATTGTGCAATCTCTGCATTTTAGGGGAAAATGCTTGTGTCTTAAAATATTTAATAATTTTTTAAAAAGTCTTTGACTTCAGTGACCTGAAAGTCAATTCAAACTGCTGCAGAGCCAATCAGAAGTGGGCTGATGACGATCACATCACTCCTGACCAGAGTGATCTCATTATGACAATTTTTCAAACGCTATATGACCACAGATTAATGAGCCATTAGGTCACTGATCATTGGTCTCACAGATCAATAGCCAGTAACCTAATCTGGTCATCATCACTAACAATATGATTTGAATCCTTAAATCTGGGGAGAGGATGTCACTGTTAACCTTTGCCAACATTGCAAAGCTATCAAAATAGAGAAGCTTCCTGTGACCTCCTCTCCCATGATTCTCCGTTCGGGGAAGAGGATGTCACTGGAAGCTCCACATTTTGGCAGAAGTTCACACAGGGTTATCTTAGGGCAAAATGGCTTCTGGTGACGCCCTGTACCCCAAACTCTCCCTTCCACCTTCTATTATTTTTTATTTAAATGCTTTCTTTAGGATGAAAATGCAGTTAAGGATATCTTAGGTTGAGCACAATTTCTTTTCAACCTTACTAACAATAAAACACTGTTTAAATTGCCCATTCAAGAGCATCACTTTTTGTAATGGATGATCAGCATAATATGCTTTCTTGAATAAGCCAATATTTAGTAGAGGTGAATCAATGATGTAATTGATGTAGTATGTTCGTGATACGGCCTAGAGAATTGTAACATCATCAACAGAGAATCTTCACATTTACTGGGATGCAACAATCTGTATTATCATGACCCTGTTTTGTTTTGGGGTCTGCCAAGGTTACCATCATCGTTGCATTTAATTTTTTTTCCTCCTAATTGACGAGTGGTCAGTATTCACCACATGTCCACACAACCATCTTCATCAACACACATAGGAGCAAAATGTTTATAGCGCTTCATAGTAAGATGGAAGCATGTTTGACTTGTTTTTAAACATTGTTTTTTGATATGTGATTAATGTTTGCTAGATTTGTGCATGCAAGTAAAATTGATTTGGACAATTTTTTGATTGTCAATGATTATCAAAAAACTAATTTTGTTTCCTGCCCTTTTGGCTCAGACAACATTTAGAGGGTTTTTAGTTTTAAAACTAACTTTGGTGAAATATTTTCAATAGGGGAGGTCCCTGCTACCCTCTGGACTCACATTTCAACAATATTTGCTTTAAGCAACAACATCTTAGTGCTATCTTGTTGTACAAATACACAAATTAATCAGAGAAAGATCATACTTAAACAATTAACCCAAATATTATAAAATTAAAAATAATAAAGAAAATACATCTTACAGGCGTATTAAGTGTTAATAAGAAATAAATATAAGACCAATGGATAGACATATCCAGCAGCATGCTATGCGACTGACATTCAGCAGAAATGACACTAATTATTGAAAGTAGGTTAAGTTTCAACCAAAAATTGCACCAGTTATGGCCACTGACAATAAGACACATCCAGCCACATGATGCTGGATTGAATTTTTAACCCCTTTGCTCCCCCCCTTTGCTCCCCTTCCAGAATGTCTTTTAAAGATGTGCCAAGACGCCCATTAGGATGTACCAGTACATCCTTACTTTGATCCAGGGGGGATGTCCCTGCCGCTACATGGGAGATCAGGCTGTCTATTGACTAATTGTGTGTAACGGTGCTTCCACCGGAAGCTCAGTTGAGGACAGGCGATAATCAGGAAGGTCTTTCTATGGACAATTGTTTGCTAATTACAGTGTGATCACAACAGATAAATCAGTAGGAGGAGAGGGAAAAACAAAACATTCAAATAAAATAAATAAAAAATAAAATATTGGGTGATAGAGGTTAGTATGGAAATGATGGAAGTGGTTTTCTTGAACATAAAAATATGTATATGGGGTATAACTGTAATCACCTACAGTATAGAAGACGTTTTATTTATACTATTTTAGTATAGCTTTTTATATCTATTATCACTAATAGTAATTATGTTTTATGCATTTCTATGCTTTTAAAATAAATGTTTACGCGGGTTCATTAAATATGGAAAGAGGAAATATGTGGCAAAAATGCAAAAAAAAACTATGAAAACCCCCAGGCCTGACGGGGTTAAGGTAGTTAAGAGAGAAGAAAGATGAGTAAATGAGAACAAGGAGGGAAGAAAGGAAAGAAAGAGAAAAAAGAAAAATGAACAAAAAAAGAAAGAGGGGGCAAAGGATTTAAGAGAGGGGTAAGAAAGAACAGAGGGAGAGTCTTAAGAAAGAGGGTAGAAAAAAGAAAGCGAAAGATGAGGCTGGATCTCTGCTTCTCTCCTGTAGAGTAAGGACATCCGGCAGTAAGAAGTATGACTCCAATAAAATGTAGCTAGAGTTAATTGACTGTAGGATGGCATCCAGGAAAATCTGAGACAGGTTCCAACTGGATAATTTTAAAAGAGGAAGGATGAGATGCAGTTGTAATGACGCTACTGACAAGCAAGTGAAGAATAGATAACACATATTTGTTGTTTTCTCATTCACTTTCATTTGCATCATTGGGGACCCTTCTCATTTTCGGAGATTCAAATGAGTGCACAAATTAGAAGAAATTTGGTAAAAATGAAATTTATACAAAACCAAATGCGCTACATACATAGACTACGTCTTGTTTGTTGGTAACTTTATACCAACTGTATTAACGTAACAAAAATCTTCGATTATGGAGCTTGGCTTTTACTCTTCACAAACTTTTTCTTTTTTAATGCATATGTGACCTTGTACCCTTCTACTTTCATCTTATTATTTGAGCTCCAAAAGAATAATATTGTAGCCGTTGTCACTAGATTCAATAAGAATGTAGCTGGTCATACATTTTAGGGTTGGAAACAAAGGAATTATTGTTATTGAGTGCAACAAAAATGAAACATTATCTTCGACAGAAAACAATACATGCTATACTATTTTCATCTACTGTCATTTGTAAGAAAACCTTTCAAGCTTGGATCTTCCTTTGCCTTTAGAGTGTCCTGAAATGAGCCTTGATAGGTCAAAATATCTTCTTCAGAACTTTAGCAAGTGAGTAGTACAATACAGAAAGGAGGTTGAGATTATGTGACTGCCCTAATGAATGGGACCAGATATAACACTAGCTATGTTAGGGCTGGCTAATAACATTAACCTCATATGAACAGTGAAAACATGATCTAGGTCAAGAGAAAACCATTAGGAAAACATATCTTGATTTTGGAATATCGTGGCTATAAAGTGGGAATGCTCAGTTACTCCTGTTCTTCCCCTCTCCAGTGTATCATGATGGATGTGCGGTATGCTTAAACACTATATTTTTGTAGACAAACCTAAAATAGGTGGACAGAGTTTTTCACAATCTGAATAAAAAGAGTCACTTGAATTTGATTACGTAAACAAATGAATAAACAACAAGCTAGAAAATGCGCTTCTAAAATAACTGGATATCTGAACATAACTGAGCATTCAATTCTATCAACACCAGCAAAGTCTTTTTATTGCCAATGTTGATTTATTACACAAGAGTAACTAGTTATGCCATTACTAAGACATAACGTGTAGACAGCAGTGATATTATACTGTACATTTTGTACGAGGGTTATACAATAAGCAAGTCCACATTCCTCATGAGCAAGCCTAATTTGAAGTCCAGGAGAAGGCATTTCTCGGATATGCTATTAGTGCTGCGTGATTTAAAGATGAATCCTGACAAACTCAAAGCTGTTCCTCCAATGGCCCCTGCCTAAGGGTGTGAAAGTCTACAAAGATTTCTGGAGTTTGCTAATTATAATTGCCAGGTTATTTAAGACTTTTCCAAGATCATTGCACCATTACCCGTGCTTCTTTCTCCAGTGCTGATTCATCCAGATATTCAGCACCTTTTTTGTTTTTGAAGTTGATGTCTCTGAGATTGGCGTGAAGGTGCGCTTGTTTCAACATAGGACCTACAAACAGGGCCGGCCTTAGGGGTGTGCGACCTGTGCGGCCGCGCAGACTTAAATTAAGCATCGTTTTTTTTGTTTTGTTTTTTGTAACTTTATTTAACAACCTTCATATTAAATTTTTTTTTACTTTATTTAACATAGAGAAGGGGCAGTGAGAAGGGGCAGGACGGGGGCAGTGAGAAGGGGCAGAGGACGAGGGGCAGTGCTCAAAAGGATACCTTCAGCTCAGGACCTGGCCACTGTCTTCCTCAGGTTGTGAGCCTTTATGGTCTACCTTCTGATATAGTTTTGGATCGGGGATCCAGTTCACCTCACGCTTTTGGAGGACTTTCTATTGTAAAATTGTCCTTTTCCCCTCTCTTTTCCGACAATGTATCATCCCTAGACTATTGGTGTGGCTAGGCGGATAAATCAGGACCTTGCACCTTTGTGCATTCATTATTAACAACCAACATAACTGGGAAGATTTACTTCCCCTTGCAGAATTTGCCAGAAATGATTCTATTTGGGAATCCTCCCTGATCTAACATTTATAATTCCTGATCTTACCTTTCTGTAAGCCAATCATGACGCAACTTTGCCAGCTGAATTAACTATGTCACACATCCCTGCCTTAGACAACCAACTTCATCATCTATAGTCAGTATGGATATCAGAGCAATCAGCATTACAACTGGCTTCCAGGAGACAAAAATGTTAGGCAGATCATAGATTGTCAGCTCCTTCTTTTCTACCTGGCGACAGGGTGTAGTTATCTACCCGACACCTGTTATTAAAGGTTCCTTCTATGAAACTCGCTCCTAGGTTTATGGCCCCTTTTTCGCATTTTAAGACAGATCCACCCATTTACTTTGAACCTGTTCTGCCAAAAACCCTACAAATACCAAGGACCTTCCACATGTCACTTCTAAAACCGTTTACATTCACAATATTTCCCCTCGCCCTAGCCTTCTGAATACTTTGATGAATTTGATGATGAATTTGAGGTCAAAAACATCAGGACTCTAGGATCCACACAGGCGCTCTTCAATATGGGACTAATAATCATTCCTGGGTTCCGGTTTCTGATGTTCATGCTCATTGTTTGATTTGGGGGTATCACCTCCACGGCCAGAGGGTTCTTGTTTTTGCCTTTTAGTCAATCACCATGGGTGCGGTACTTTAAGGACTTACCTGAAGGGGCAATGTCCAGCAATGAACTAAGTTGCTAGCTGTTTCACCTGCAAGTAGGCTAAGTCCAGACCTAGCTAGTCTGACTACCACGTAACTGCCGTGCATCATGTGTGCAGGCCTGCTATGGGCGCCCAGGCGATTGATGTCACTGCTACGCCTATTCACTGGTTGTATTCCTTCTGACCCAGTTTGATATATTTGACCTGGCTAGTTCTTAGATTTGCTTTTTGGTTCCTGGTTCTGAGCTCAGCCTGACTCTACTTCTGCTTGTTGTTCAGCTGCAGACATTCTTGGTTCCAGACCTGACTTCCTCCTGCTGGTGCAGTTGTTCCGGTGGGTCATATGCCTGCTATGGAATCCTGCTTCTGTCTGTATTGTGACACTTACAAATAACCATTATAGCAACCATTATGTATGACTCATTTTATTGATAGAAAATCAGAAACCTGAAATGGGCTTAAGTATCCTTAAACATGTTTATCTGAACCTATGGCATCATCAACAAAAGGGCAATAATATTGTTTACAACCCGAGAGACTGGTGTAGGAGTGAGGAAGAGTAGTGTCTTGGTTGTCAAGGATACCACACACTATTCTAATGAAGCTTGTGTTCTAAAACACTCAGAAATTGTAAGAGATTTGTGGGCTATTCTTGCTTTGAAGAAACAATGTCCTTGAGTATGTTTTCAACATACCGATTTATATATGCATTATAATGGGTCAACCTTGACAATATTTTATTTAAAGAAAGATGAGTTGGCCCTATGCAGTATAATGCATAGTTCGATCACTTAGGTAACTAAATAAATTCCACATGCAATATACAGTCTTTTTTCTTTGGGTTGGTCTTTCCAAAAGCATTTTGATCTGTAAGTTCTTATATAATGTTCTGCTTGATCACGACATATCCATCATAAAAGATAGGACTTTTTGTGAAAGCACTCCCATTTATTAAAGTGGGAGGTCATACCTTCCCTGAAAATGGTAACATGGAGGTTAAGTACTTTTTTCCCCACAGATTAAAAATGTATAATACAAGTACTAATATGCTTTAATGCTTTAATATGCGTTTTTCATTGGTGAGACTTTAACTGTAAGATTTTATTCATATTACATTGCAAAAACTTTTGTATGCAAGCTTAGTGCCAAGCTTCCTCTAAATAAGACACTTTAACATTTCGCTCCTGCATTAATCTATTATGAAACTTTCCTCCCAAAATTCTGTGTATGGAAGCTTACTTTTGATAATAGGAGGATTTGTTCTACTTTTACCCAACTTACAGTGACAACTGTCAATCTACCAAATCGGTTCTAGACTCCTACAAGCAGATTAAAGGTTTTGCTCCATGCTATGGAAATTTTCAAATCTTTAGATGCGTTATCTGCTCACTGTGCAGAGAAATCAGTATTTTACAGATGACTTGAAGGTTATTGTCATCTTCCTGTTTTGGTAGCTGACTGTTTCTTTACTGATATTAATTGCTAGAGGTAGCAGGAATGCAATAAGAGGACGTCAAAGATGTATTTATCTAATGGAATTACTTGATTGTCCTATGCACTTAGTATTATGTTATTCTTAAAAAATGGCTAGGTATGTTTTAACCTCCCTATAGTTTTACTTTCTAGCTTTGACGTTGCTACATGGCTTGTAAGGAATGAAGTAAGCCCAAGAGTCCCCAAGGAGCATGGCAGCTACACTATATGGACAAAAGTATTGATCGTTATACCAACAGGGACATCACATTCTAAATACATTAATTAAGTAGTTGTCATAATTAACGCATATGATGTAGTGGATGCATGGAAGGGTAATCCAGTAGAGGTGGTTTGTTTGTGTAAGCATTGAACAGGTTAATCCGATGTTGATTTAGAACAGTTTTTTTTTACATGCCCTTGGTATCTGTTCTGGTTAGAGGTGTCATCTTCCCAGAGGACCCCTGTGGTGATTCATGGCCCAACTGATAAGGATCCTGAGTTATAGGAATTCTATTCCTAGCTTAAGTGGAGGGGTTTCCATCACCTTTACCCCACCATAACTTATTGGCACATCAAAGATGGGACCCAATTCTCATTGCGGTCAGGGGTCTTCTTGCAAAAAAGTCTGATTTAGGGGCAATGCAGCGACCTAAAAGAAGAACTCCAAGATATCATAAGAAACCATCTGGATTTATGGCGGTTCCACAGGCCTACTTATTGAAGGGTCCTGTGTTTAAGTGCCATTGTTTTTAAGTACTCTTTGCCTGTTTTATTTTTCTTTTGTATGTCTCGTTTTTTGTTATTGTGGCACTGTGTAGGATTTGTATTTTTGTTATTAAAATATTCATAATCCAAATCTGTCTTTGGACTCTAGTCTGGATATCCACAAACCCTAAGAGAGAATAACACATTACCAAATTGTTATTATCTTATTTCTAGAGGATATATATATATATATGTTGTTTGCCTATATACAGAGAGAGAGAGCGAGAGAGATATTTTAATTTGGATAGCTCACAAATCTGGTATCAAAATCGTGAGTGGTGGCAGACTACCTGGGGGGATACAGACAGGATTTGGGGGTTAATTTGGTGTAACTTATGTCTTGTTAAGGGGTGAAGTCAGTAAATCCAGAGGCCTGTTGCTATTAACCCCTTCATGCCCACACCCTCCACACCATCACGGCTTGGCAAGTAGTCCTCACCGTGACAGTTGCCCCCCCTTTGTAGCTCTAACAGCTTTCACTCTTCTGGGAAGGCGTTCCACAAGATTTTGGAGTGTTTCTGTAGGGATGTTTTTACATTCATACAGCACTGATGTTGTACAAGAGGGCCTGGCTCGCAATCTCCTTTCCAGTTCATGGAGCTCTGTGTGGGCCAGTCAGATTCTTCCATACCAAACTCATCCAACCATTTCTTCATGGACCTTGCTTTGTACACTGGGCCACAGAAGCAAGAGAAGATTGGAGGAAGGGAGGAGAGGCTGTCTCCACAAATCCACCTTATTGATCGATTGGGATGAGTACCCCTGTCAATAGTTTTTAGCAGAGAGGAGGTTATGAGAAGGGAAACAGGACATTCTCTCCTAAAGCACATGCACTTCCTATGATTATTGTAGAATTTTATCATGGAGCATGTTAAATTTCATGGAACTGCTAGCTGCATCAGACATTTTGAATACCTGTTTATGAAAACCTGCATATTATTGATGCTTTTAAAGGATTACTTGTCTAACATAGGCCAAATAACTACAAAGATTAGTGTCAGTACACACTTTCTGGTTTGGCTCACCAAAGTAGGAATGAACTGGTATATATACTTATACAATCCGTGTGTTATAAAGTGGTAATTATTTTTAATCCGGGTTGCTTACCCTGTGTCTAAAATCATGCTACTCTATAAAGCTGCAATAAATAAAGCTGTTGCAACCACCGTGAAGCAACCCCTGTCATTACGGCAGTCCTTGGCAATGTTTCATCATGCTTATTCCGCCAAGGATGGTATGCAGATAAAGCTACATGTAAATATTGTATAGCAACCATGGTACTTTTAACTCGGACATGGCCAATCTGCAGCATCCCACCTGCGGCAGGAGTACGTCTGCTCTCGATATCAGCCAGCTGAGCATTGCAGTCCAAACCAATGGGAATACCAGAGCTTTGCTCTGCATGATAAACATATTTAAGTTATGTATTTTATGCTATGTATATGAACGAAGCTATTTAGAAACTCTGTTTACGAGTAGCTGATGGAAATAAAACATGTAAAGTGAAGCTGACAATTCATAGGAGAACACCCTAGACTGATTTTGGAGGTTGGTCTCATCTAAGATGGCCCGGGAATGCTGGCTAAATAATCCATTCCCGTGATATTTGAATTGTTCCTGATGCGTGAAGACCTATTGATATGCAGAAGCATATCTATAATGCCCCTGTGGCAAATCAATGCATTCCCACATTTCCTGTGAAATACAGAAGAGGAGGGTTAGATGTTAGTGAGGGACACAGGGTCTTTACTTTCATCCTTCAGTAAGATTACATCTGACTTCACATCTGCCTCTCCTTGGCCCAGTGGTCCTGCAGTCAGTAATCCTCTGCGCTTTCAATTAGCCGTGATGCAGTCGCTAGGCAACTGACCTGTGGTGAGGAATACATAATGGACTTTTCCCTCCTCCACTTACCTTAGAGTGTTAGGATGAAATGTTTTGATATTGCACAAGATTTTCAGCAGCATATCCAGGCAGCAGGGTACAGAATAAAAACTATTTTATCTTTCTAACCCCCAGTATTTTAACAGTATAACCTTAACTATGTCTTGAATTGTATTCATTCAACGTTCTACCATAATATAATATTTTAATTGAATAGATATTGTTTAAAACCAGATACTTCCTGTCAATTTCTTATTTTTATTATTGGTATTTACAAAGGGCATTCGCTTTTTAGGACCTTCTCTTTACAATGTTGTAAAGAGGCAAAAATGCTAACAGTTGTCGCTAGCCGAGACTCAGTGTAGGGTATAACCTAAACAAAGACTACTTTTTTCTCATACAGAGGGTTGGATATATCCAGCAAAACCCACATTAACATAATCAAGATATTGGGATACAAACCGCCCCCTTAATCTGCCTCCCAGAGACAACAGGGTCAGTAACGGGATTAACAATACAATTGGGTCCCAACCGCCACTATCTATTACTGGCTGAAATCAGTTCCAGGGACTGGCCGGTGTAAATGTCTGTAGTGGAGCAACTGGGGGGGGGGGGGGGCTGACTTAAACAACATATTAGCAAACCATGGGGTGGGAGTGGGGGTCTGATTTTAAACTAAAACAATGGTGGTTACTCCCTGGTTGCAGAGCCTGGCTGTCTGCCAGAGATAATTCCCTCAGGCTCCCAGGCCTCTCGAGTGGCCGCAGTGATGGAGGGTTCCGTCACATTTATGTTTCTATTCTGGATAAATATTGTATTGGCTTCATGGGCATCCATAGGACGCGGGCGGGGAACTCTCCTATCTGACAGCTGGGGAAGGTCTGTGCGGTGGACGCAGACAACCCCCACTGCTAGCGGCACCTCCTTCCGGCTGCAGTCTCATAGTCAGACCTCTATTTGCTCTGAAAAAAACCTTGTTTTATAATCGAGCTAATACGCTATTATAAAACAGTTACAGTGACAGACTGGAACCCCTATTTCTCTCACGATCATTATAAGCCTCCCAGGTAATACAGTCCACCCAGTGAAATTTATGAAGTCCTCTGCCATTTGGTTTTCCTATGGCAAACTGTGGTACCCAACACACACACACACACACACGCCTACACTGTTGGTACTGGTGTCTGGTTTCTAATTAGAATGATCTAGATTAAAACCATATTTGTTTAACTACCAGCAGAGGCTGTCAGCATGCTTGCCAATGTTTAAAGAACAATTCCAGGGACACTTTACAACAAGACTGTCGCATCTCAGCTTTGCAATAAATGTATAACACCAGTAGTTAAAAAGTGCTTAAACTGCCTTACTAGCCATATGCATGCATAGGCGTAACATGCAACGGGGGCAACTTAATTACCCCTGATTTTTCTAAGACCGGAGGTTAAATGTATTGATATCTTCTAGCTAGTGCCCCTAAGATATTTTCACCCTCTCTGTTATGTGCCAGTTACTATGTAAGAAAAGGCAACTGTAAGCATACAGATTAGTTATGTGGTTATGGATGTATTTTCAAATTTAAAATACAACTAGATAGCAGCACCGAACAAGAAAGCCATATAAACATACCTGTAATCAGGTCCAGACTGGCCATCTGGCATTCCAGGCAAATGCCCCGTAGGCTTGTGCCCTTTGGTGACACACATTTACCTTTACTTTTACTGCAGACACAATCCTTCATACCTTGGTACTTTCTGGCTACCAGCAGCCCTGTACCCACAGTGGTCTCCTTTCAGTCAGGCTCATGTGCACCCTTTATGTATTCTATACCATTTAGGCACAATACAGCAATGAATAGACAAAATACACACAAGTACTGTACCTGGCCATAAAAGCATGCATGTACACACACATTCACACTTGTCCTTACAAAAAACCTTGCCTAGCATGTACATACTTGCTTGCTCTAACATACAAACACTTTCAAAACACAAACACACTTTTCTCTCCCCTCATAATTTCTCCTCTCTCATGATATCTCCCCTTTTTGCCCATTTCTATCCTTTCTCGTTACACCCCTCTATCTATCCCTTTCTAGTTATTCCCTCCCATTCTTCTTGACCATCTTTCTCATTATTTCTTCCATTTCTCTTTAACTCAGTGCTCTCTTCTCTCTCTTTATCTATCTTTGTCTTTCCTATTTCACTCTCTCATATCTCTTTATCGCTCTTTTCTCCTCTTTATCGCTCCCCCTCTATTTAACTCACCTATTTTTGCATTTTTCTCTTATATCCCCCCTTTTCTTTGATCCCCCATTCTCATTATATCTCCTTTTATTTATCTCATCTCTACCATTTCTCTTTATCTCTTCTCCTATTTCACTTTCCCTTTTCTCTATATCTTATATATATTTCACTTATCATTACCAGTCATCCTCCCCATTGTGTCGATCCTCATTATCTCAATCTCTCTTCTTTCTCTTTATCTGTACTCAATCTCATTATATCTTTCCTTTTTCTTATCTATCTTCGTATTCATAATTATATTTGGCAACTCCACATCTTTCCTTTGCCTCTTCCCAGTAACTCACATATGCACTTTCACACATTTTTACACACACGCTCACATTTGCAGAGACTTACACACTCACACCAACACACATGCACACATACTCCCACTTATACATCCATGCTCACAACATGTTCTGACTATCCCCTTGACCCGGATTGTTCTAACTTTCCTGCCTTTCTCCAGTGTTTGACCTCAGCTAAGATCTTGACTACTATACCTGCTCTGTTTCAGTTTATGGTTACAGATCTTGTGTGTAACCTTGGCTTCCTGACCTATACCAATTCCTGCCTATTCCAGTGTATAGTTGCTGTTTATCTGTATGACCTCAGTCTATTCCTGACTACAGTTCTTGCCTGTTTTAGATTATAACTGTTCCTGTGTATTACGTTGACTACCCTTATGTCGCTTCCTTCATCTTGAGGGGTTCTTCCCGTTATCTGGGTGAACACCCTTTGTTTTGGGTTATTAGGTCTGGTGTTCATCATGGAGTAAAAGGGTTTCGGTTTCTGGTGTCTTCTGACACTTGGCATGTGCCCTACTCGTAACACTAGTATATTTAGATATTAAGCAACTATTGCCTTTTTTTAGAGGATTTAAATAATACATAAAAAATAGTAAGTAGAGGCACAGTAATACAGTGAAGCCACCTCACAACTACAAAAGAATTTACACACCCAAGAAGTGGGAACACTTTAACATAAAACTCATTTGTGCATGAAGATTTAAGCTAATGAGAGCTCAAGTTTAAAGAATGGCCCTTATATGCAAGTAGCTTGGCAGTAATAGCTACATCTCACGCTCTGTGAAAGAGAAGGATGGATTATAGTGCGTCTTTTTTAAAAAAAAAAAATTACATCAGGCATATTAATTGCAATGAAGAACACAGCTATAAAACTGCAATGTACTGGAACAAGCATTCAGCTTGCTGATCTATAAGTGAATGCTCACATGAATTTTTCTGTGACAGAGCAGCATTTTCCCTCCCGCTTGTCTACCAACACTGCTGTACCATAAATTGTATGATGATGAAAAATATATCGTATAATGTATTGTATGTGCCCTTCTTCTGCAGCTTACAAGCTGATACTTCAAGAACCCCGTCACTTGTATGACTTGGAGTTGATAATCACCCTGTTTTGTTGAATAGAGAACTGAGGCAAATTTTGATTTTCTTCTCTTTCTAGTAGACAGAAGAACAAAAAAGAGGCAAGAGAATAAGTGGAGCTGTGGCAAAGAAGACAGGGATACATAAGTGGTCAACTGAGAAGGTAGAGAGACATTCAGATAGAGCATAAGAGAGATTACGAGTTTGAGAGCAAGGAAATGCAAAATAAAATTCTAATCTCTCTGCTTCATTTTTATATGTTTTGTTGGGGTCCTGCCTCCTTTTTGGACATTCAAATGCACAAGTCTAAATTCTAGTATTGTCAGGTTCTCTGCCTCATTACTATATGTAATACAGCTATAGTGCTTCCTTTTCTGAAATACAGGAACCGCAAGTGCAACACAATATGATAGCATTAAAAGATATTTAAAACTGGCTCCGAACTAGGATGAAAGAACCAGGTTCCATAAAGATCTTATTTAAAATATTTTCTACTATACCATTTATGACATCACAGTACTAATCAACCTGGATATACCACAGCGGGTGACTACATCCTGAAGTATATGGTAGTGTGGAAGACCTGCCTTCTTCTGCTCCTCGTTTAGCTGTTGACTTGCCTTCATGCTTTGGTGAAAGTTTTCTGAAAATCTTACGCCACCTTTCTATTGGTGTTCACAGTCTTCTCTTCCTATCAGTTGGAGTAGCTGCCCTTACCACAAAGGTGTAGTATATGTGCTGGGGAGGTGATAATGGGGAGCAAGGGCTCCCCCCTCAACCATGGACAATGAAGCACCTCTCACAATGATAAGCTGACCTAGCAGTCATGTCAGTTTCTTTGACTGCTGCTTTGACATGCCCCTTGAATGGAAAGCCTCAAGGTGTTCTAGGGTAGGCTGGTGCAGTGGATGTCCCTGCCTTGCCGGTCTTTGCGAATCAATCACACTATTAGAGAAGGCTGAGGCCTCACCATGCTTTTTGCTCTGGCTTCTGCTGGTTTTAGCTGTTTGCTATTAGCGCCAATGCTGCCAGTTATACTCTGAAGCTGTTATGCCTACCGTGTCTGCCGAGGTCCTGCGTCGTCCTGTCGCTGGTGGGGGCTCCCCTCTGTTTGAGCCGCTGCGGCGTGTCAGGAGCAATCGGGCAGTACTGAACAAACCACCGCGACACGCTTTTACTAGTGAAACCTATATTGTTTCTTTCAAGGATTATTTGAGCTATTCATAGATACCTAGTTTAGGGTAAGCTGTGCATATATAGGTAAAAAGTCATTTTCCCAACTAAATAGTAAAAACAACTGAAATGTATTTGTTTCCTTGGTGAATTTATTCAATAGATATGGTTGTACATGTGGGTATATATATAGCACATGCATCCCATGAAGATAATTGTAAATAATAAAGTGAAGGATAGGCACATATATTTTTCTTTTAGGGCTATAACTTCCATTACTCTCATTAGTATTCTGGATTGTCACTGATCTAGATAAAGGTAAAAACAGAAACTTTTAAGCACATGCTTATTTTGCTCTGGAAAGGAAAATTCATTAATGACCCCATTGGTAGTCAGAATAAATCATTGATCAAAATGGGTAAATTACTTAATGTAGCCCTGAATATCCTTTCTTGCCAAAACCCATAAAATGTATTCTTAAAAGCCTTCACACTACTTGTAGTCACTTGTAGCAGATGACTACTTTTATTTGTTCTCAGACAACAGCACTGAGCGACTTCACCTAGGAGGAATGGGAATTTGAGACTCCTGGTAAAGGGCAGGGCGCAAGGTACACCTCGGAGCAACTTGGCCTGGTCCATAAGAGGGGCTCTATTAGTCATTGGCAGGGGGCTTAATTTACATTAACCAATGAGGAGCAGTTGTCCTTAATTGGTTGATGCCACAGGAGCCCCCTGCCGGCGACCAATAGAGTCACTCTTACGGACCCTTAACTCCTGGCGCGATACCAATGGATTCCCTTTAACCCCTCTATACTGTAAAGACTTAAGGTAGGCTAGAGGCAGTGACTTGTATGGGAGGAAGAGGCCAGGGAGATTAACTAGGAAATATTTACATAGATGAAGATGAACACGAAGAAACAAAGATTCTTCATGTTGTGCTTCTTCGCGTACGTTTATTCGGTATTCGGTTTGGACAACGAAAACGCAACACTCATGTTCGTTTTCATGCTCTCCTGAATACGAACACTCAAGTCTGGTTTATATGATCTCGATTAGAGCAGCAGGAAACTTCCCTACCTATTTCAAAAGGTAAATTGGTGGTGTACTAAGACACATGTATGAGTTTAAAATTGCCACCACCTTTGCTCCACATTAGAAGGAGTGTTCAAGTTCAAGATTCCATTAAAAACTCCAGTTTCCTTTCTTTAATTTGTTCAGAAAAACCATGTGCATTTCTCATTACTAAAATCACTACATCTTGATAGCATTTTAATTTAGGAACTCATAAAAAGAAAACCTTCATGGATAACTACAATTGTGTTCATGGCAATCGTTACTATATAATTAAAAAAAAAGTATTGTACGATTTATTCTTTATACAAATAACTGAACAGCTGGACTTCTACTCATGTTATATTGTACTAGCATGTTCATTCCTCTTTTTATATCAAATACCGGAGCTTGAATGGTTCTAGGAAGCTATTTTGAGCTCTCAACAGACCAACGGATATTTAAACATTTATATTTTTATTTTTGTGTTTCCTCTATATCATACATATATTGGACTGTGATTTGATATTAATGTAAAATTTAATCTTTGTTTTGTGTTGCCAACACAATTTGAGATATATTTTCTTATTTAAATTTTCACTTTAAATTACTTTTTGTTTCTTTTGTAAACCATTTTTACCATAGCCTTCTTAGCCCTTAGCAAACGGAATGGTTTGCTTATTTGGACAATGAATCAAGTTAACCACTAATCAATGAAACATTATATCTCAGAGTCCCCTAATGATACCTTAACTATGATGTATTTATACAGAAGCTGTGTTCCACCATTGGAAGTACAAGAGAACAAAGGTGTTAACTTATGTTTAGAAATGTGTTTTGTAAAATAAGCCCTTTGATTCTAAGAACACTTTTTCTCATTTCTGTGGGATCCTTTCATGCTTCATAATCTAATTATGGTTACTATTAGAGTAATGGCTATGCTTGTGGAATAGGAAGGCATATGATGTGTGCATAGCTGCTTAATTGCCTGTGCCTTCCAAAGTTGGATCCGTCGCCTAGCCAGCAAAGTGTTGATGTATGTATTTACTGACTCTTTAAGTTGAATTTGGCTGTGAGATAGATGATCCTAAAATGCTTAAAAGTAAGTAGTGCAGCATTTAAAACTCACTTTTACCATTGGTACTTTTTGTTAATGCCAAATGATTTGATAATTTAGCTCATCAGATCAAACTTGAGAAAACTGAGAGGAGAGATGAGTGAGATACACACAAACACATACTAACTCCAACAACACTCAAACACTCATACTAACACACGCAGATGTTCACACTAACACTCACCCAGACTCTCACCCAGTCACATACACCACACTTATGTGGGTTAGTAGTGTAAAATGTTTTGCCCTAGTTTTGTCTCCTTTTGTTCCAATCAAATTTCTGCAGACCTGGAAGGTAAGTACCATTATTGTCAGTTACATGATATTTTGGGTGGGTTCTAAACTTAAACACCAGCCACTTGTTTGTGGCAATGTAAATGAGGTCCTTGCCCTTAATGAGTCAGGGGGGTGCCTCTAATTGATTAAGACAAAGCCATTCTATTGTTTACCACAAGGCAGCATAAGTAGTCAGTGTGTATGTCTAGTAAAGTGGGCTTAGATAATAGAACTAGAGCACATCCGTTTGACAAACATGACACTGTTTCATCATTTTTGGAAATGTAATTGTTGTAAAATATAAACCCATACAATTAAAACATTTTCTGCCAGAGAAATAGCAAACTATGGAGACCTGTGGCAAATGTCAGAGTGTCATCCAGCCAGCTGAAAGACTTAGTACACTTTAGAATAATTGACCATTTAAAGAGGAAAACAATACTGATTTTGCACTTAATTAAAAAAGTATACCTACTCACATATTAATTCTGACTTGTACCGGGATAAATATTGCACAGATCATCACACAAAGCCATCCAGACTCTGTTCACTTTAGTTTTTAAGCACGGTACCAGCAATTGTGTGTACCAGCTGTGTAATAGAATTCAAGACAGGTAGTGAAATAATGATTAGCTTTCTGTACACGTGTGGAGAAGGTTCATGATGAAAGCTAGATTAGTCAACACAAAGAACAGAAATCATTCACAATAAAACAGATTGAAAAAACATAGGAAGCTGAAAAAATACTAAACATTAATTCATGCATTGTTGCATGCCTTTACCTTACAGAGAATACTTATTTATGATCTGAATGGTCTTGTTATTAGGAAAGCCCTTACAGCTGCAGATACAACTAAGGACTTTATGTCAGCTGCTTAGATAAACTAGGAGGCAGTAAGCTATTCACTATGAGGACAAAGGGGACAGAGACCTCTCCTCGGTGTCCCATACGCAGAATACCATGGGGTGTTGCGGAGAACAGATATAGTAAGTGAATGAAGCTTCTGTGATTGAGGGGTTAATTGGCTTCTATGCCAGACGCTGGCTCCTTAGCCCTGGTTGCTGAAGCAGCCCAAGCGTGGGTGGGGGGGATGATGGGGGTGCTGGCGGGGGGGGTTGAGAAGCAAGAAATGTTTCCTATGGCTCCCGTTGCCGCAGCAACCACGGCTCAGTGTGTACGTGTTCAGAATGGATGCGTGAAAACCACATCTCTACGGTCAATACCTGCAGTATCCAGACATACACCACCCTTCCTCATGATTAACTCTGATAGCGCCGGAGTGAATAGCAGCAACATATTACTTATCTGTCATACTTCAGACCTTTCACTGAGTTGGGAGTCAGTGATACGTCTGATAAATGAGCCATGTGAATAGAGCGATTTGATGTCCACTGAAATCAACCTTGTTTCATCTCTAAATCCCATGGCACTGTTTTACTGGTGACACCCGTATTTCTGGTTCAAACACACTTTTGGGTATATTAAGCGTATTGTTTTTCATGTAGTTTTTTTAATTAGTATATTATATATCTCTTTCTGCATTCGCCTGGAACTGTAAAGGTGTATTAATCACTAGGTCTTATTATGCCGTAAAAAATAATCCCTTTTAAAGGACAGCCCTTGTTTCCCTAACTACATGCATGCATAGTTAACAATTAACAATTTTTATTTCCATAACATGCTTCATTTTAATTACCTTAATAGTGGGGTACGTAATGTGAAGAAACAGAATACATATCGAGGAAAACATTGTTTCATGTTTTCATTGATTCCCTTTTCAAATTCCAGG
>VKOC01000008.1:31335916-31348254 GCA_009364415.1 Spea multiplicata
GCGATTTAAAAAAAAAAAAAAAAAAAGTGTCCCACCCACTTTCTCATTTTGAATGTTGGGAGGTATGGGTAAGTGCCCACAGTTTCCTCATGCAGTAGATGATTGCCGCTTGAGCTCGGCTCATGCTACACCAATTACCAGCTTGCCTATCTCTATGATGGAACTTTAGGCATAATCAAGAGAGCCCTTTTCCCAACTCTTTATTCAGACTAGGACTAAGCATGAAGACACATGGCGGCTCACATTGCATGCCCAGCTATAATTATTTCTTCCGCTATTAAAAGGAGAGAAATTAGTAAACATGTTTTGGAATCACACATCACAATACTGGGCTTTGTGCCTGCTTCAGTGTTTAGCCACTGTAGAGTTAATAGTAGATGGTAATATTTCTTTATTTATTCTTGTATTATACAAGTCCCATTTTCTACAAAAACAAAGCTATAAGGGTGAAAAACAATGTGACTGACTCTCAAAGCTGTTCCAAAATTGCCACCTTTGCCTCTTCAGCCAGCTTTCCATCTGACAAAAGCTTGTGACAGATTCCATCTCTGCTCTGCTCCTTAAGGACTCCTGGAAAGTACCCATTACCAATGGCAGCTGGTGGAAACAGGTGCAGGGGATATTATTTGAAGCCTTTTCATTCATCCTGCTTTGTAAGAGCAGGTTTCCCGCTCCCTGTTCTGCAGAACTGTACCGGTATTTTTTCTCATTTCACTAACCACGATAATGCAATATTTGGATAGGTACAGTATGCTGTTGTAAGGTTGCAGTCAAAGCCATCTTCTGTTATTTAAAAGATACTACCAGACCCATTCTATGACTTTAGCTAGAAAACAAAATCACATTTAAAGCATTTAAAGGTGCAAGGTGTTAAAGTTTGTATACATTGTTTCTCTAGCATGCTTTTCAATGTTAACTCCCTCATGATCCAATGTATTTTGTACTGTAAAAACTGGAAATGGTCTGCCCTTTTCCGATATCATGTTTTTTTCCGTATGTACCCACACAGGCCCTGATTGGCCAACTGGCAAACTAGGCAAATCCCCAGTGGGCTGGTGTCCCAAGGCCGCTCAAAGACACTGTGCTGCCTTGGTCCAAGAATAAAATGTTGCCCCCCCTACACACACCAAAAACCATCCCCACATCCATTATGTTACACCTACATTAACATCTATAATAACTTATACACTACTCCAGAGACTCACACTAATACACCCACTCAGACACTCACCAACACAACCAGCCACACAACACTAACACATACACAGCCAGACACTCACCCTAACATGCACACATATCCAGACACACACTAACATATCAAAACCACACGTTAACACGAATTTACATAGCCAAGTATATCCTTCACCCTGTTTTATTTGAATCAAACTCTAAAGGTTTTGCAAAAAAAGGAAAACAATTGGATTAACACTGGATGTGCCTTAGAACAAACACAAAATCGACATGCGTAACCACATAAGAACCATTCTGTCCATCTAGTCTGGCCATTTTTCTTTCAGAGATTCAAACCAATCAATCCTTGGTCTGGCCCCATTATGAGAATACCTTTATGTCTATCCCATGCCTGTTTAAATTCCATCACTGTATTAGTCTTACCACTTCTGCTTGGAGACTGTTCCATTTATCAACAACCATCTCAGTAAACTAGAATTTCCTTTTGTTACATCTAAGCTCCTTTTAGTTTTAGACTACGACCTCTTGTTCTAACATTGCTCCCCCTTTCAAATACGCTTTCCTCCTGTACTTTGTTAAATCCCTCTAAGTATTGAAATGTTTCTCTCTTCTTTCGTCCAAGCTATACATATTAAGATAATTCCTGATACAAAAATGGTTTGCAAGACAGAAAGTAACTCTGCTCTGAACTCTCTCCAATGCGTCAATATCATTCCATTATGTCCCCAAGTGCATTCATTTACTTGTATTAACATTAAACTATAGCTGCCACATTCTTGACCATTTTTCTAATTTACTTAAATGGTTGGCCACTTGAGTTTTTCCACCTGGAACGTCTACCCTATTGTAGACATTTGCATCATCCGCAAAAAGACATACCTTGCCATTAGGACCTTCTGTAATATCACTGATAAAAAATATTAAAATGAGACCCAATACTGAACTCTGAGGTACCCCACTAGTAACAAGCTGTTCCTCTGACACAACTACAACATTCTGCCTCCTATCACTCAACCATTTCCTTATCCATCCAACTATTTTCACATCCAAACCCAAAGACTGCAATTTATTAATAAGTCTTCTATGGGGGACAGTGGTAATACCTCACTGAAATCTAGATAGGCGACATCAACCGATCCTCCCGGGTCTATTAATCTTAGTTACCCAGTCAAAAAAAAAAAGATCTTCCTATAGTAAACCTGTGCTTGAATACACACATTGCTTGACTATTTAATATAGTAGTATGCATATCAATTTCCTTATTTTCTTTAAATAATTTTAGTTTTATAGTTTTATTAATTACATTTTTTAAGTAACAGATTAGAAAGTAAAAGACTAAAATCATCTACCCTCACCCAAAAAGTAGATTTGCATTTCATTTTGTGCAAAGAATCGTTTTAACAAGGGATTTGTATACTAAATATATTCCAACAGCATTTTGATGATGCTAGTAGGTTTTTGCTTCTAATGAATAATGCATATTTGTGATGTAAAGTCTATACAGCTCTTGTTTAAAATGTAACACTCATACATAATTTAACTTCAATAAAAATATGTTGGCAATTTAAATTCATTTGTTTTTGAGAAAAGCACTGAATTATATCTCACCATTTCCTACTACGCAAGCCAGCAAGATGCCCAAGTTATTACAGACCCGAATTTTCATTAAAAAAAAAAGGGCTGCAGGTTAATGTATATTTTTGCCCCAAAATGTATTTTTTATTTTATTATTTTCTGAACATGACTGGATCATGAAGCAAATTCCACCATGAGCTGTCTGGTACCCAAGGTTATTGTTTTATAAGCACCCTTTTAATTTAGCTTTTATTTTTGCCCTCCATTACACATCTCCCTTCATGTAGGGGCAGCCTAGGGGTTAAAGTTGGTTTGGCACTACAAGTTGGAGAGCCACACATTATACTTTTGCACCCTTGATAATTCAGCCAGCATTTTTAATTTTTTTGATCATTTTTTGATCTGCCATAGCAGCGATGGAGGTATGTGGTGTGTGGAAGATACCATCGACCACTGGCCTAGCAGGCATCCCAGTTTGTCCAATGGCCCGTATGTGCTTTCTGCCATTTCACTCTTGCCATAACATATCGCAAAAAAATCTTATAAGGTATATATGTAAAAATTTGAGGTAATATTAAAAGATGACAGAATGGAAAGGGAACATTCATGGGGCATAGAATATTATGTAACATTAAAATATACATATACAAACAAATGGTGTAGAAAGTCCCCCAAAAAAGCTCAAGGGATACAGTGGAGCAGGACTTGTCCTCCATTCCTGCATCCAACCAAAAAAACAGAAAAATACATTTTTGCTGGTTTAAGTCTAGTTTGCTATTGTCTTCCTTCGGAGCCAGTCATTTATCTTGAGACAATGCCAGCTGTATTAAATACCCTTAGTATTACAAGTATTTTGTGTTTCAAGCCTTTCTTACATAAACCTAGTTAAGAATGATACTGCCAGGACTTACCTCCGTGAGAGCGGGATGGCTTCCCACGTCATCCTCGCCATCTGTCCTAATCCCCAGCAATAAGGACGCTCTTCTGTAATGACAGAGGCCTCACACAACGCTTCACATCCCTCTCCTTCATTTCTCTCTCTACTGCTAGTCCAAGTTTAGGCCTTCCAGGAAACTCACAGCCTCATAGTCGCGGATTAGAAGTCATTGCCTCTTCTGTGGCCCCAGTTGACCAGTATTTCTTATTTTAGCATTGGGCTTTCAGTTTCTTTTTGACCTTTGTTGGTCTGACGTTGTGTGTGGTTCCAGTGCTTTTTTTAAGCTCAATCTACAGGACAAAGGAATTAATAATATATATGTACCCCGCTCCCAAGCTCACTGTATATATCAGAAGGTTCACTACACCACATACACATAATCGGTTAAGTAATTTTTGATGAAGGTACAAGCCTACACATTTATACATGCCTACAACATGAAGGAGACACATTGGGACATGCCGATGCAATATGAGATAATTCCATGTCGTGTGGTGGGAGCATTGCATCTTTGACTATTCTACTAGCAAAAGCATCTAAGAAAACTTGAAGTATGTTGATGGCTCCCATTACTCTCTGAATATAACCTCTCATGCATTTCTTGTTTATTGTATCCATGGTTTTTTACTACCTAAAGCTATTTTCTATTTCCTATTGTACTAACTGTTTTAGATGTCTACATTTAGATAATTATTTTACAGCACATGAATTTAGAAATCCTACAGAAAGTAACATAGTTTGCAAAGTACTATGTGTGAAAAATGGCAATATTGCTGGTAGTAATATAATTTAGTAAATTTAAAAAAATATACTTCAACTGCTAGTAACTATTCTGGACATTTGATTAAAAACACTGCTTGTGTTAAAAGGTTGAAGCATAATGGTCAGAAAAAACACAATATCTTGTATAATCAGCGTTTGTATAATTGGAATTAAAATAGGCATTTGATGATAAAATGAAAGTGCTATAAGCAAACCATAATTTATTGTGGGCTTTAAAACAGTGGACTTTTATTAATCCCTAACTGATTCAGGTACACTATGGTGCAGCAAGCTCCAAACGTTGATGTCTACTGCATCACTCACTATAATTATTATTCCAGGGGTCGTGGTTTGTAGGTGATGTGCAAGGACACTTGTGTAAAGGGCATCTACCATCCCTAACATCAACGTTTTAACCGTTATAGCTTATTCCCCCTCGAGCTTCATGCCAGATGAGTAGCCACTCTTACCTCCCTAGGAGAACCTCAGAACTCTTGGGTTCTCGGCCCTGGGGATGTCGCAGAATATGGTGGAACATCTGGTTCAGAAACCTGCCATGGCAAGATAAACCACGTCCTTACGAAAAATTACTGCAGTTTTTTCTGACGTAATACTGCAGTTTTTGGGACACTTTTACTGCAGAATTACTGCACTTTTACTGCATTTGTACTTCACTGTACTGCCGTTTTACTGCAGTTATTTTTGTACGGAAGTACAAATGCAATAAAGCTGCAGCACATTGAGATACAACTGTAGGTTTGCAATATAATGACGTATAAGTGCAGTAAACGTGCTGTAAATGTGCAGTAATACCGCAGTGCAGTAAAAGTGCAGTATTGCAGTTTTTTCATGTCCAAAAACCTGCAGTATTACTTCAGAAAAACTGCAGTAATTTTTCGTAAGGTACATCGAAGGCACAGACCACTCAACACTGATATTAGAGAGGATTTGGGTAATGTCTCTTTTACCCCCCTCTTAACCCCCCTTTTTGTACATACAACATGAACTGCAACAATTGAGTCTATGTAACATACATACATACAAGGTACTTAATGACTTATTTACTAATAGGCTTCAAAGTATTGTTGCAAGGATTGAGGGACTTTATTTGGGTAGATGATGTTGTAGGTAGTGTATGTGATGTCATGTTGTGTTCTGGCTCTGGGTAGATTCAGGAATTATCTGTGCTTGCGACCCATACTTCACATATAAAATATATGCAAAATAAGAGGTGCTCATTGTTTCAGCTGTTTCCACTAAAAAAAAAAACTTAGATGAAATGCTCAATCAGAAATTGTAACACAAGGGGCTGAAAAAGGAGAACAATTTGGTTTCAAAGAGCACCACAAATAAATGTGCTGGAGAGTACTATAGATGTCAAGAGGTAAAAGAAAAAGAGAGAAAGGGTGATAGCAGTTCTGCTTTAAAATGGACGACCAAGCTCTCTCAGAGGTGATTAAAATTCCAAGCTCATCCACTCTCTTCAGCAGTTGCAGACACAGGCAAGGACCATAGATTTACAATCCAGAGCTGTGTAGATCAGAAGCACAGTATATGATTATACCTAATTATCTTTAATGCCAAAATGAATCTGGATTGTTCCATTATATCGTAAGATACTTACGGTATGTGCTGGCTGATTTTTTCATTTTCCTCTCTTGCCGGACTATTTTAAATAATAACTCTCTCTCCTTTACTAGCTGCCTTTGCGTTAAAGGACAATCATATTAGCATTTTAATTAAGAAATCACAAAACGTATAGGGTTTTATGTTTTTTCCCTTGCTATTCCCGTTGCTATTTGAACACTAGCAGGGCAAGGTGGTGATTGCAGTAGTGTATTCTTCGTAGAGATGCAAAATCAAAGCGGAGACAGCCTCGGAGCCACATTAAAGGGTGCAGATCACTATATAGGTACCAATATTGCTATGACCCTCCTTCCTTCCTCAATATCCTTCTGTTCCAAGAATACAGAATTTTAGGTGTATATGCGTGTATCAGTGTACTATAGCCCTAAAAATAACAATGTTTAGGTAAAAAAAAGCAAGGTAATGCCAATGAGGCACTTCGATAAATTATTCCCAGTCATCTTATCCACATACTCTGCTACCTCCTTTTGCCCTGTTTTCAACTTTGACCTCTAAACCTGAACTTCATGAGGGAGGGAAAAAAAAGGTGTGACACAGTGAAGAAAGCAACAAAGGCAATTTGGGGAAGGGGTGATGATGGGTAAGTGATGAAGGGGAGGGGGCACTACAAGGGTGGCCTGCACTGGGTGCGCTTCAACACTTAAAGCTGGCCCTGCGTATGTCAGGAACTGGGTCCATGCAGATGACCCAGAGCGCTCAAAGATTGTGTTCAGGAGTTCAGGATGCAGAATGTGCATGTGTAAGTGCTTATGTGTGAGCATGAATGTGTGTGTTACCATGAATGTGTATGTGAGCATGAATGTCTATGTGTGTGAACATGAATGTGTAAGTGTATGTAAGCAAGAATGTGCATGTATAAGTGTGTATGAGAGGGAGCATGTGTTAGTGTCAGTATGCAAGTATGTGTGTTAGCATGAGGATTTAAGTGTTAGTGAGTATGTCTAAGTGTGTTATCTAATGATGACTGTGTAAGTTTCTGCAATGTGAGACTGTGTACGAGTGCGTATGTGAGATGCCAGGCTCTACCTGCCCCCCCCCCACATGGGTAAGAAGGTGCCAGCCTTCCCCTGATTCGCTTCAAATGCTTTATAATCTTAGAATGTGTGGCACTGTTCTTTCTTGGTTCACATCCTACCTTTCTGACCGCACCTTCAGCAACTCCCTTTCCAGTAACTTTTCATCTACCCTTCTAAGCCAGTGTACCTCAAGGCTAACCTCTGTTTTCCGTTTACCGTATCTACCTTGGCAAACTAATTTTATCCTTCTGGACCAAATGTATGCCAATGACACTCAGATCTACCTATCCTCTTCTAATGTCTCTCCAGCTCCCTCTTAGTTGTGTCGCTAACTGCCTTGTGTCTGTTTCTAACTGGATATCTATACGATTCCTAAAACTTACTATCTTCTTCTGCATCTATCACTAAGGTGAACCTTAGACATTAATACAGACTCATATAACATACAGGCATTAAGCTAAATAATTCTATTAGTTATACAATAAAATGTACCATCTTGGACCTCCTTAATGAAGCTCCACTAAGAACTTTCACAAGCCACTTAGTACAGATTTCATGTCCTGGTTGAGCTAAGCATCTCCAGTGATAAAAATATAGGGACATATTTCTATATTTACCTTTTATAATTATATGACGTGTCTTAACGTTGAACTATTAGATTATTAGCTTTCTATTATAATTTTGTTTTCGGAGTAAGGAAAATTGATATATTAGGGACCTTCCTAGTTGAGGAATACAAAGGATATTTTAGTATTATACTTGCTGCCGGTGAAAAGTTTGTGTTCGTATCTTCGTATTCAACGACGATGGCATCATTCGACATTTTCAGAAATCCTTTCACATGGGATCAAGAAATAAACTCATAGAAGACTGAATTAAAATGGCGAGTGTCTCCTCCTCTTAGCGTAGTTAAAATGGCAGCCATGGCGGCAACACACCTTGTTAAAGATATCATCCAATAAACACCAATATTATTTTGAAGAGTACCCAAGACTGGTGAATGATTTTCCGCTTCACCTTAACAACAGGAAACTGAAGAGCTGAACGTCAGTAAGGCTATCTGAGATGCATAATAGCCCTGATCTCTTCTTAGGCTTTACACGGAACAGTTGATCTGTTTTAATTTTATTTCTCAAAGTATGTTGGCCTTTAGAGAATTCAGCCCAGAGCACCATGATCCTTCTACCCCTAAGTAAACATAATAACCATGTTATTTTTCTAATTTCAATGAGCAAAAGCATTTACATCAATTTTTAATTAGCTATATATAATCTGTGTTATTTATTGGGTCTCAGTGGAGGTAAGTATTGAAAGGGAATTATCAGAAGAGAAATAGGAGAGCCTTAATTACATGTAAAAATGAGTTAGTAGTTTATAGTAAAATTGCTTGTAATAGATTAAAAATAGGGAGATTCTTGAAATGAGAAGAAAATAATAACGTGTTTATTTTCTATAGTTGCATATATAAAAATAGCCTTGGCAAAAGTACATTACTCACAGTAAGCTCAGGCACAGCCAACCAGGGCTAGAAGTAGGGTTGCTATCTGTCCAGATTCCAGCTTTAATTCCTTCTTTCTTCTCTTGTAGCCTTATGGTTACATCTCAAGCGGTGTGCTAGCCGCATTCTGAAACCAGGCCCCTGCAGGATCCAAAGGGTATCCAACCACATTTTGACTATGTTGCCAGATCTGCAAGCTAGTTTATTAATCCATATTTTGTATAATTATGCATGTTTTCTTGCATACGTACCAAATATGTATTTGGGGGAGATAATTAATTTTTTTTGGCCAAACGTTAGAATCAGGAACCACAAAGTCCAAGAACAAACTGGGTCAGATATACCACAATCGGATCAAAGAGGATGCACTGGAGGGATACAGAATAGACAACAACCAAGAGCAACGGAGGAGGTGGTTCGTTGTGCTATGCTGCGACAGGTACGTCCTTACAATAAATCATCAACCTTAATGTAATGGGAAGGAAGAATTATACTTATTTACAGAGAAGTCAAGATAGCTCTCCATATAGTTTACATAGAGTGGGTTTCTAATACATACATTTTACTTAGCCTGTTATCACCATTACATTACTTTGATTAATGTATAACTGTAGACTGTTTACTATTTTGGAAAAGTAACAGATAACATTTTAAAAGTTCTTACAAGTAAATATACTTGTACTTTTTTCCAATGCCTACATATTCTAGTTTTGTTGCCCAGCAATGTTTGCTATTTTGAGAACTTTGTAATTTGTTGCTGAGTGTCTATCTGGAAATAGGACCATTACTCTGGAAGACAGGTAATTGTGGCTTACTTATGGCTAGCCAAAGCTCATGGAGAACTGGAGGTCTAATAAATCCCTGAGGTTTGCACAGTGTTTACGTATATACTAAATAATATAACACATATATAGAACACTGATGGAAAGTCAAGTCATCCCACACACGAACCAACATCTCACATCGAAAGGGGAAATCACCGGCCAAACTAATCGGACCAAAACACTGTGTCTCTCGCACACCTAGCTATTAAGAGTATTATTTTCTTACTGCTTGTCAAGTCTCAATCGCATCACTCACCAAATCCTGACGCCTTTAACCGAAAAATATTCCACTCCTCCCGCAAGAAACAACCAAAATAGTGTTTAGGAACGGCGGGGAGCTGACAAAAAAAGTTACCTCCTCATTTGCATGTTATTGCAGTAATCAACAATAACGGACAATACTCATGATGCAACGACATGATGATACTGCAGCATATACAAGCTCTCAGTACCATGGACAGAGGAAAGAGCATGCAAGCTTTCTATAACATACATTTTTTGTACCCTTTTATTTCTGTGCCATTCGTTTATTTAGCAAATAGTAGTAGTTGTAATAATAATAATTATTTTTATTATTATTGTTTGATTAGTGGTTGTCCCATCAGAGTAGAGATGGTTAAATTTAACCCTTAGCATGCCTGCCTACTCTAGTAGTGATATGGTTTATCACCATTCCTCATGAACCGATATGATTCCAAAATGCATAGTGTTAAACTGTGCCCTAGTCCATATGATTGTAAATGAATAAAGGGAGGTTAGACAACAACATCTCAATCAGTATAACTACATTGCAGGGACAAAAAAAACAAGTGAGCTATTCTAGGTGTTGAATGCTTTGCTACAGTCTCCAGGACAAATAAAAATGCCGTATTAAAATTGGAGTTTTCTACGCAAACATGAGTCAGCAGTTGAGAACAGGAAAATCATAATTTATAAATAGATTTGGTACAAACAATTTTCTTGTGAAAACATGTTTTTTCCTTTCAAACTGGAAGATTGAAGGATTTGGACATACTTCTCACACAATATCTTCCCTTTCTTCCGGTCTTGTATACCTTTTCTTCTTCACTGTTTAGTTCTGTTACACTTAATTATTATAACATACAATATATACATTGAACATTCTAAAAGGAAGACACTCACACGCTTATTTGGCTTACATTTGATTATCTTTTCTACCTTTTATCCCCCAGTCTCACTTGTCTCCCTCCCTTCCTTCTTTCCTCTCCTGCCTTTTTCTTTTTTTTTTCTCTCTCTCTCTCTCAGCATTGACCAGCAACCTCTGATTCACCCAATGCACAATATACAGTCTACCAACCCCTCACCATCTCGAAATGACATTATTTGGCAGCCCCCACACACAACCTAAACCAGAAACCCCTCCTTGTACACAATGCTAACTTCCACAGCATTATTAATATGGATTCTTAGTCTTGCTGGATGGGGCATACATTGAATGTCTAATCATGGTGACCACCACTTTAAGACCAGTACAGCGTAACAGTATCCACAGTGACAAGGCTAGGTATAGAGGTATTATCTGCAAAGGAAGAGGCAGGGTACAAGGAACAGTTCCTTATTTAATGTGAGAGACCTTATTCAACAGATTGCTTAATACGAATAAATTCTAAAAACCTCGATCAGTTTAATCTTTAAACAACCTCCATTCGTATCTGAATTCCCTTTGACCTAATTCTATTATTGATTGATCACTAAAAAAATAGACTGAAAGAATAATTTCTGCTTACTGTTAGCAAGGGACCTCTTTGCCATAGCTATGTTTGTGTTGACAATATTTCTTTCATCTTCAGTATTTCAGCTCAGCATCTATACAGTTCCCTCACCAGCATGAGACAGATCATACAGCCTGGTTACAGGGAAATCATTATCTCCAATCTTTTCGATCTGCCTCATTTTCTGGACGCATTGGTTGAAATAACCAATGAATTATTTTTGTGCATGTATGGGCAACACTGGTTTGCTGAGGGTAGATGTACTGTATTGCCAACATTAGCAATTAGATAATTAGACTAAAGTCACATTTCCTATGGAGTAAAAGGAAAATGTTTGACCAAATGTAAAGATCAAGAGATAACTCAATGGCATACATTATTACTAATCACCTAATGAATAGGGTTTGTGGGAAATAGGATCAGATCACATCTGCATAATGCATAAAGTACATTTCAACATTGTAGCCAGAACCACCACAACGTCGATAGCCCTGCCTTAATGTGGTCCAGGGGACCTCTTATCCAAATTATATTTATCAACTCAATAGAATGCCACACTTACTAATTTCGTATTTGTGCATTTTTGCTTCCAATTTTTCTTCATCAGACCAAGCTACTTGCATTTTAAAGTCCTTATCCATTGTTTGACCAGGGTACTTTAAACAGAAGGTCCTCTTGGCCTTGAACATGCGAGGACCTTCAGTCTTTAGGCTTTATCCAGAGTTAAATTATCCCAATAAGTTTTCTTTGAGGAATAGATTGGTAAAAACTAGACATCATATTCAGGCGATCATGAAAACGAACACGAAGGGTGCGTTTTCGATGTTAAGCCCTAATACCAAACATACGAACATGGCGGCGGTAAAAACAGACTAAAACACACGAGGAATGTTCGTGTTAGTCTACTAATCTCCCTGGTCCCTTCCCCATCTAGCCTACCTTATCTACGCAGCATCGGAGGGGTTAACGGAAGCAGAAATCCATAGGTTTGCCTTGAGGGGTTAAAGGGCCGTGTGGCCGACTATCGATCGCCTGCAGGGGCCTCCTCTGCATGGCCCTTTTAACTCCTGATGGCGAACCTACGGATTTCCATCAGGAATTAAACTTGGAGCGGGGAGACAGGCCAAGTTCCCCGTAAGGAGTTAAAGGGCCGTG
>VKOC01000008.1:31358449-31376130 GCA_009364415.1 Spea multiplicata
GGCCAGGTATGTGTAAAGGCAGTGTATATGGACAGTCGTGTGTAAAGGCAGTGTATCTGTATATGTGTGTTTATGGGCAGCTATGTCTAAGGGCAGTGTATGTGTATATGCAGGTTTATGGGCAGGGGTGTGTAAGGGCAGTGTATGTGTGTTTACAGGCAGGTGCATGTAAGGGCAGTGTGTAAAGGCAGTGTAAATAAAATAGCCGCTGTAAAAAAAATAAATAGCTGGGGGCACAATTTTCCATCCTTGCCTCAGGTGCAAAAGGAGCTAGCTACGGCTCTGTAAATGACTGTTGTAGCTGGAAATGGAACATCTACATAGGCCTACAGAGGCTATTTATCACTCCCATCTATCCTGTGTTCCAATGTCACATTGTTTTTGCTAATCCAAGTTTACGTTTAAAGGGCTAGTTGATCATTAGAAAACCTTTTTCATTGTTTTCCATGACCCCAAACTTTTGAAATGTAGCGTATATAACACATAGTCATATCAACAGGGCCGGGCTGGGAATTAAAAAAAAAAAAATGGAAATAATTGAATGCCAGCCCCGTATTTCATGGTGCCATTTTTGGGCACGCTGCACATGTCGGGTTCTGGCTTCAATATTTTTATAATGACAGTATATTTGGAAAACACAGTCTAAGATACGATACACTATATGGATAAAAGGAATGGGACATGCCTTTGGATTATTGAATTCAGATGTTTCAATAAGACCCATTGCCACAGGTGTAAAATGAAGCACCTAACCTTGCAGTGTGCATTTACAGACATTTGTGAAAAAATGGGTCCTTCTGAAGAGCTCCGTGAATTCAAGCGTGGTTCTGTGATAGGATACCACCTTTTCAATAAGTCTGTTTGGGAAATATCCCTGCTAGAAATTCCACGGTCAACTGTGAGTGGTATTATTGGAAAGCGGAAGCGTTTAGGAACAGCATCAACTCAGCTGGAAGACCACGTGAAAAGGCGCATGGTGTGTAAAACCCGCCAACGCTCTGCTGATTCCATAGCTAGAGTTCCAAACTTCTACTGGCATTAATATCAGCACAAAAACTTTGTGGTGGGAGCTTCATGGAACAGGTTTCCATGGCCAAGCAGCTGCATGCAAGCCTCCCAACACCAGGTAGAATGCCAAGTGTTGGATTGAGTGGTGTAAAGCCACACAGCCACTGGACTCGGGAGCAGTGGGAATGTGTTCTGTCTGATGGACAAATTCTATGCTCTCAACTTTATGGGAACAGTTTGGGGAAGGCCATTTTCTATTCTAGCATTTCCATTGCACACCAAAATGTCCATATTGACATGGTTGGATGACTTTGGTGTGGAAGAACTTGACCGGCACACACAGCCCTGATCTTAACCTCATCGAACGTCTTTGCGACGATCTGGAAAGGAGGTTGCGAGCCTGGACTTCTCGTCCAACATCAGTGCCTGACCTCACAAATGCTCTACTGGATGAATGGGCAAAAATTCCCACAGAAACACTCCACAATATTGTGGAAAGCCTTCCCAGAAGAGTGGAAGCTGGGGGGACAACTACATATTATTATCCAAGTTTAAAATATAATCAGAGGCTGATATTATGTAATGAGTAGTTTTGACCACAAGATGGTACTATGATTTTAAAAAAGAGTAACTGCTACACAATATGTTACATTTTAGAACATTGACACAATGAGTATCCCCAACACTTTGCTACAACATTAGCTGTCTAAGCAGTTTAATAGGGCTCTTTTTATTATTGGTCATTCTAGAAAGGCAATAGAATGATTGTCATAGATTTTCATAGAGCTGGAACCCATATTTGTCTTCTCTGTAGACATTCAACTTACCCAGTGGTTTAAGGTGGTCAGGCTGGTCCTCAACATGCATGGCCACAGGAAGTCATCATTATCTTATTTCATAATCTGCACATCTAGCACTCAATTATGTGAAAACGAATGAATAAATGGGTATTCCTTAACATGTGGTATATGTGCTTAAATTAAGAAAATATGAGAAATGTAAACAAATAATAAAATGTAATACTAATAAAATGTAACTATTTTTTTTTTAACTTTATTTAACATGGAGGCTGTTTAAATAAAGTTTGACCCCCCCCCCCCAATGTTTTAATTTAGGCCCTGTGCGGCCGCAGACCCTTAAGGCCGGCCCTGGTGGGGGCTTCCCGGCCCCTTAGAGTGGCGGACCCGGTCACAGTTGCGGCGTGCTTAAGGGGCTCTGCGTCAATCAGGCCGCACAGGCCCAGTCAGTCCGGTAAGTAGGGTGAGGGATGGGGGTGCAGTGAGAAGGGGCAGAGGGGGGTTATATAGTGAGGGGGAGAGGGGATAGATAGATGGGGTACATATTGAGAAGTGGGAAGGGGGTACATAGTGAAAAGGGGCAGATAAGATGGAGAGAGGGGGTAGTGTGAATGTGTATGAGAATGAATGAGTAAATGTGTGGATGAAGTGTGTGAATGCGTATGACAATGAATGAGTAAATGTGTGGATGAAGTGTGTGAATGCGTATGATAATTAATGAATTCATGTGTGGATGAATTGCTTGAATGATTTGTGAGACTGCATTAATGAATGTGTTAATGATTTGTCTGAATGAGTGAGTAAATGCAAAGATGGTACATGAAGGGTGGGCTTTAACAATACATAAATAAATGCATAAAAATGGGCTGCTCAGGCTTAAATGCCCGGGCCTATTTTTTGTCCAAGTCCGGGCCTGTTGTCAGCACTTGCCTCCTTCATAGTGGCCGACCGTGACACTCCATTTCTTCTCACACATCCTCCCTGTTGCTATTAGGAATGATTGCAGGCAACTGAACCTGCTTAACCTCAGATTGAACCCTTTTCCTGGCGGTTTGCTCTATTTAAACTTTGGTATTGCACTTCCACCTCACACTTTCTTGGTTTAAATTAGTGAGTTATTTTTGTGAATTTCTGAGTGGTTCCTGACTTGGCTTGTACTCGTCTGCTGATTCAGCTAGCTCCTGTCCAGTGTGCTTTCGGTTGCTGACCCGATTATGACCTACTACTTCTATGTTGCCTCTGCTGATTTAGTTTGGTTTCTGACTAGAGTACTTTTGGTTGCTGATCTATGACCTACAACAATGTTGCCTACCTTTGTCTACTGTTATGTGCCTCATATGTTCATCCCTTGGCTCCAGTCCAGGTCTGTTAGGACCTACTATCTGACTGCATTTTTGTCCTGGGATATTTTTTACTGACCCACCTGCTCATGAGTTCAGCCTTCTGCTTTCCTTTGGACTGTATGGTCAACCTTTTGAATCGACAGTCTAATGAGCCATTTATACATGCATATTGGAGTCTGAACAGACCCTAAAATGCAGTGTTCACCAGAGCCAGCACTGGAGGGGAGTATATTGTGTGCAGGGAGATATATTTGGTTGGTTGAATGCATCTCTTGTACAGCAAAAGGGGGACAAGTGGTAATAGCATTTCGGGGGATTCTGGAGAATAGATTTGCAAAATGGACCTCACTAAGATTTAAAGAGACCACACAGGTATCATATCCATTAAAGTGCATATGATGGGTGGAGTTCCCATTTATGCGTGTCCTGTAAAAACACCCTAGTTTGGACCTGTTCATGCATTAGAATAATAGATGAACTTTTGAAGTCTTTCCCAGATAATAACATGTTTAATCTGAAACCAACTTGTTTCCAGTGTATGGGTTGGTAAATTAACATTTTACTGTTAGGCTACCTATGCAACTCGTGCGGGCAACTCAATAATATCAGGACATCAGAGGTGTTAAAAGTACGGTATATGCGAGTCTACATCTTACTATGATCTCTAGTCTCAAAGATATGAAAACTTACCAACACCGTTGATATTTCATCCATTTAAGTATATTAGCTAAATATTCTCCTGGGTGAGGTTTTGGACTGTGTTTAATCCGTTATTGTCACAGAGACCTTAAGTATTTTATGTTGTAGTTTGGGTTATTAGGTTTTCAATTTTGCTAAGTTTTTTTTTAGGAAATATTTACAGTACATGTGTGATGTATATATGGTCTTGTACTTTTAATTTATATCCATAGCTTCACTGAGTTTAAATGTCAACCACTCACAGTCAAAAGAGAAAGAACTCCTTTGGTCATATTACACTTTATTAATTGACCTCAAAAATCTGTGTTAAGCCCCTGCTTTCTACTATGGTTAAAGAGCGCTAAAATCAGGGACATTTTGTGTTCGGCTCTTCTTGACTTTTTAGTTAAGGAATGTGGATTTCTCCCAAGTGTCCTGGGGTAGGCTTTTAACTATCCTGAATCTAAAAAAAGCTTGAGTCTTTACACCAGGAATCAATGGATAGACTAGATACGGGGAATGGTTATACCCTGCCGTTGAATACTAATGTTTCTATATTTCAATGTGTAAACATACAGTGGGTATTAAAAATTCTTGTATTTCCAAAAACATACCCACGATCATCATTTTTGATTCTTCTTGTGGTTTGATGGGTCAAGTGGACTGGAGCTCTTGCTGGATGTATGAAGCCTGAGCCACACCACTTGCATAAAGCAGACTTTCATCACCGGTTTGGTAGAAAAAGATGTTACACATAATATTTCCCCCCGGGTTTCATCTTCTGAAATATACTTCCTTCTACACGCTATTTTGTAAATCCAAACTAATTGAAAGTCTTCTTCATGAGTCAAGCCATAGTTAAAAGAGTAGGCATTAAATACCACTGCAAGAAAAGACATTAGGTGAAATTGTAATTCTGTATGTGTAATATTCCCATGAATGATAAATTACTGCTTAACTAATCTGTACTGCGTCAAATTCTCCATCAACATTACCATAGTAACAAAAATGCGTATCATGTGTAACTCCAATAATCGATGATATTTCAGATACAGTTTGTCGCATATATTCAGTAACGTAATCACTCTTTTGGGGGCTGCAGCTGTTTGTGGTGTTCTGGGGGGAAAACAGCTCATTCCTCCTGACCAGAGGTGGACTTTCCATCTAGGGTGATCCTGAAGTGTTTTTGTGTGTTTTATTTGGAATTTCACGTAGCACAGGTGTAGTATCTGTCATAACACAGACATTAGGCAGCGTTTACACTGAGATTGGACTCTTTACGTTTCCATTGTATGTGCTTTGCATGCATTTACATTCTGTGAATGTATTTTGGGCAGGACTGGATAAGTGAACATCGAGTGTGTTGTCTGTCAAATTTGTTAACGGATGTTTTATTAAAAAGCCACTTGGCTTTTTAAAAAGGCTAAATGTTGCCAGCTCTCCCCTTCCCATCATCCTTTGCTGGCCAAGCTATTGCTGTAAATGAGTTTGTATATAACATCGTATGCTGGCACCTTCGTTATGTGCAATGCAGTAAAACGGAATTGAGCAGAATGTTTGGGGCCATTGAATGTGTCATAAAAATGGACTCCGACGGGTGTGTGTTGGTAGCAAGCAGCTGCAATGACCATTAAATGAATGAATTAATCACAGGCCTTCCTCCCACCGTAGATTCGTCCTTGCGTTTATTGCCTTGTTGGCAATTTATCTAAAACAGTTTTATGATATAACTTAACTTGTCATAATCATTTTAATGTTGGCCAGAATTGTCCTTCCTTTGACGAGACAACTTTGCTTTAAGACTTGACTACATGTTTTTCCAATGTTCTCTTGATGTTAACTCAGCTGGATGTTTGTAGTAAGATTTTGCTTTGTAGTAAACTAATCGGTGTGTGAGGTTATTCTCAAAACGTAGACTTCTTGATGCAAGACAGACAAGTGATGATGTAACAGAGAATTCCTGTCACCCCAGGTGGGATTTTGCTATCTGCTATCACATGAGCTCAAGTTTCCAATGACCAACCACGCTTATTTCCTCGAGAGCCTTAAGGGAAAGAAAACACGATGCGCAAAGCCCATTTTTTCCTTAAATGTAGAAAAATATATATTGCATGTTATGTTACTATCCTAGCAGAGGAACATTCAAATTGGATTCCTCGGGTTGGTAGCCTTCCCTCGTCGGGAGATTATTTTTTGATTAGCTAGCACTGGAGCGGCTTAATTTGATTTTGTATTCAATAAGCGTCTTTGCTTTTTGTGTGTGTTACCTTAGCACCGAAAGAGTTACCCAGAAAATCTGACACACACACACACACAACACCCTCCTTCTCATTTCCCCCCTTAGCTATTCATTACTAGAGATTTCACTGGCACCTTGCCTCTTTGGGGACAAGTGTGTCTTAATATTTTAGTAGCAGCTAAGCGGTGTAATTATCTGTTAATAATTTAGCATCTATTAAAGTCACAAGGAAACCAATCACTCATGGTAGGGGAGAACACGTGCGCATTTTGCATGCTTCACTCATCATGTATAGACTGGTTATCGCTCTTTATACACCTGTCTTTTTGCCCTCCCACTTGTTATCATACATGTTTCAGCTGTCAGTTACACTGCGCCATGTCAACGCTCTTTGAATTCTATTTTTTGCCGGTGTATTTATACATCACCAAATCAGAACAATAGACTCAATGATATATACTCCCGGTGCCCCTTTTTCCATAAGAGGAGATGTCTCCAACATACGTGTTCTGATTACTTGCAGAAGAGAGGCACGCATTAGGTAGTCATGTGTATCAGACGACTTGTACCAGGGAGGAGAAGATGAACCAGCCATGGGTGGTCGACTCCACTGTCACTGTCTGCAGGATGTTTGGCAAATACATATCAAACAACTAATACATCTGTCTGTGAGTTAAGCCGAAGATGCGTTAAAAGGCCATACAGGAAAGCTGACCTTTAACGTGCTGATAAAGTATTGACAGCAAAATTGTTCTTGTTATAGTATGCGGAATGAACAGTGGGTTAAGGCCAACACAGGGCAGGCAGAGAGTTTTCATCGCTGCAAGGACAGATGGCTTTGCTCGAATAATGCCTGAGAAGAGAGGGGACTTTTTCCTATCAACCAAATGCCAGGCAGAAGATGAAGATGGAAAAAAATGACAACTGAGGGACTTTGGGTTTTCTGAGCACCCTCCCCTCATTTCTAGAAATGTCTTGCTCGTATATGCTCACTGTTTTCTTTGCAAAGTGTTCTTTAAAAAAAAAATGATCATACTTGAGGTGCAGAGCATAGATTTTAGGAAACCTATGCAAGGCATTTACAAAGGTGCAATCTTTCTCTCTATTTATAAAGTATCCAGGGACTCTTCTAGGCTTTAAGGAGACATAATAAGGTTATTTTAAGAAAAACGTACCTTATAATGATAAACATTTGAGGAGAATCTGTCTCTCGCCTTCCCGCATCCTCTAAGGGCCCTTTAGACCCATGGCTAGTTCGTCTTACCCTTACTTGCCTTTAAGCTGCTGCTTAATCAGGGTATATTGTCCCTCCTCTGTTTTACTAGACACCTCAGCATCACGGTAAAGTAACGATTTTTTTTCAGTGATAGAGCAGTCCTCATTTTATATGCTATTCCATATAGACCTTATATCGCGGTGTTCTACATACTTTGTAATTGTAGTACATGTACACATTATGGTGAGAAATCATCCACCTGTCACATCTTTGCACATCATGCCTTTCTTTCTACTCAAGACTTATTCTGAGCGTTTGGGTGCTTATCTATTATTCCCTGACTTGAACACCAATGTTATAAATCACAAGTGCTCAACTAAGCGCTATTAGTTTTGTTATTGGCTAAAACTCGTCCCTGGGCCCATCACGGTGGGAGGAAGAGACCCTCCTCTATAGTACATCTTGGGGTGCTCTGGGTCAAGGCAGATGAAAAATACTCATCATCGGGAAGTATCTTGAGTTTTAAATGTGAATTGGACTGAAAAGCTGAAACAAATAAGCAATTATGTGTTTCACCAATTCACAAAATCAGAAGAGATATTGTGTTAGGTTGCCTTTTGGGGTTTTTTTTGCCTTTGGTGCATTACCTACATCAATTCCCTGATTCCTAATTAGTTTTGCACTCTTATCTCGTTTTCCTTTCATCAATTTTCCATGTCTCTTCTGTGAATCACTCATCTCTTGGTTATAACAGTCTTCTCTGCGAGGATTATGCAGACACAGCATACAAATTACATGTGCATAGCCTTTATATTAAGTGCACTACTTATGATGCCACGGTGCAACAAAAAAGATTCTCAAAGTGTCAGAACCCGGGTAAATGAAATACAAATGAATGCGCAAGAAATTAATATGAGCAGATATGAACTTCCCCAAATTAATAAAATACGTGACGCTAAACAAATGGTAATAAAAAAGATTTTAAAAAATGTACACATAAAATAAAATACCTGTCAATTGTAGTGTGCGGTCTAATCCTCTGGCAGAACTGTTAGCTTATATCTTTATCATACAAAAATGTAATATACTACTATATTATTATGCAGGCAGTTACTTTGTGTATTATTGTGTGTAATAACAATGTACAAATTTGTCTTATTAGATGGGGCTTAATGGTGACTATGCAGAGAATTATGTGACATTCGTTCTGACTAGACTGACTTCAGGGGTCTGAAGCTCTAAATTAATTGTTGAAAGTCATTGATCGGGAATATTGGAGAATACAAGAAGTAGGGTGAGAAGCCTATTGTAATTGTAAAAAAGAGGCATAATGCATATTTATGGAGTATGCGTTTGTCAAATATTGAAGTTATCTGTATAGGTAAGAAAAATGCTTAATTGAAGTTGATGACTTTTATTGGGCAAACATGGAAAAACAAGTAAAATGACGTTTTTGGGACCTCAGAGTGTTATTCTTTAGATGGTTGAAAATTTGTATATAGGCATTGTGTGTATGTATACTAGTATAGAGGCTGGAAGTGGGGAAACACAGAACAGTGAAAGGTTATCTCTCCATAATACCTGGAATCATGGTGATTGCATTTCTTACTTATAATTAGTATTTCCATCATTAACCCCTTAAAGTTCTAGGTCCCTAGAATCATCAATGCAATTTCTGCTGGGAAAGTGATCAGGCTATTTCTGAGATTAAATAAAAAGAGCTGACCTTAAGAAATGAAGAATAAATAGATGCCGGAGTGATATGGAATTAAAGTGGTGAAGGAGGAATGAAGGGGAAAAAATCACACAAATCAGTTATGGGTTTTCCACCTGTAAGGAACCCATAATTAATTCCTGCAATAGCCAGTCATATCAGATTTCCTTTCAAACCCACTTGTATATGAGGTTCACTTACACAGTACTATATTACTGCAACAATAAATTCTCATATCTATCTTCTTCATGGCTTAGTATAAATGGGTAGATTCTTAGGGTCACGATGGGCAGATTTCCTTCATAGGAGCCCCAGAGGAGGTGCCGGGCTACAATGGAGGTTGTATGTGCGCATCGCACAGACGCCCACCAGCTGCCAGAGAGGAGGATCCCGGTCCCCTGCAGTGCTGCGGGGGATCTGGATCTTAGTCTTATAGTCAGACCTCTATGTGAGGTCGGATTATAAAACGACGTCAAATATATGACGAGGGGCATTTATCAGAGCATTTGCTCTGAAAAGAACCTCATCTTATATTTGAGCAAATATGATATATATGCACACAAATCTTTACACATATAAAGATATCCTAAAGGATTTATGGAGTAGTTGAATATTTTCCAAGTCTTGATAGGATTCTATTTTAAAGGGATTATTTTCTTGAATGGATTACATTGCATACACATTCAATTTATGTTCAGACTTTGATAGGATTTTTAGAGGTTAGCAGAGTTGTTGCAAGAAGACAGCATATAACGGAAGCGTTAAAAACTGAGCTACCTCTGAAGGTTGTCCTTCAATCAGCAATAAATGAACACTATAGATGCTTGAATGATGGAGGGTAGAGAATGGAGCTTTTTTCAGCCCATAAGAATTGTTTGGCTTTCCCAATGTGCCCTAGAATTTCTCATTTCGAAATGATTTGATACAATAAATAGTACAAGTAGATCTCGATCCAGGAGTCTGAGTCCAGTGTGCTGGCACGACCGTTAACGGTAACTCTGGATGCGTCATCTCTGCGGTCTGGGCGGAGATGCAGGCAGCTCATTGATATTCTGCATGAGGCGCTCACTCTGTGGAGGCCGTTGCTTGCCGAATGACAGCACTGTGCGCAGAAGATAAATACACTGGAAAATGAGATGCCTCTGCAGAGAAAGGAATACATTACTTGTCTGGCTAACGGGAGGAAATGTCCCCAGGAGTACCAGTTACATTAACCCTTTAGTCCATAAAAAAAAATGGAATACATGCACATGATATAACCTGTTCACTTATTAAATCAATTAATTCACACAGGCAACACTCAATTGTGACGTCTACATTTTGATTTAAATTTAGAACAAAACAAGCATCTGTTTACACAATGATGCAAATCGTTTGTATGCGGCAAGGCATACTTTATTGATTACGATTCTCGCTGCCTGGTTTCTTGTTCTCGTGCATGAATTGGTTAACTATGCAATCTTTTACCAGTTCGCAGAATATCAATCTTTTATATACACAGGTGGGTGTATAGATTGTATAATGTTGAGGTTCATAGACTTGGAGATGGGCTTAATTATACTATATATATAAAAGCATGCTTGGATATACGATCCTTTTTTTTATTTTAATTCTTTCCGTGTTGATTTTAAGTACTGCTTGCCGTATGATCGAGATATGTGGATAACTATTTTCATGCCTACATCGCATAAGCAGTGAGGGTGCTTTTTCTGATGTTCTGCGTGGTGCAGCAGTGGAATTCTTATGTGAAGCAATGTTTTTTTTTCTTTAGGTATTTGCCATTGAAGATTCTCTGTGAGCAATCCATGATCGTGCTGATGATAAAATACATGCGCTCGGGGGTTTATTTTACAGCTTGAATTTTATCATCTGCTGAGATGGGTTGCCAAGTCTGCATCCCTACAGCCTGCCAGAGCAATTTAAATTCAAAGCGCATCCCTTAGTCCCAGAACTGCATATAGATTGAGGTATTTGGTAAAACATACCAAGCTTTAAGTGACATGTAAAATGTATTGCAGTGACCTTGTCTATCACCGAAGGAAGCTGTGAGCCACGTCCTTTGCATTCACCTAGCTCCTATAAGATGGATAGAAAATGCGTAAACATTTTAAGACATATCACTTTGTAGAGGTGATTTCTACCTATTTCATTATTAGGGCCGTCTGCACAATTGGCCATATGCAGCCAGAAATTGGACTAATTTGATGGATTGATGTCTCACAATAAGGAAGGTGATATGGCAGCAGCAGTAGTACTAAGGCACTGGGAAGGAATACACTTGCATGTAGACACATCCAGTCCCACGGCACATATTTCCCCCCAAATCAGTAAAATATGTAAAACATTAATCCTACAGAGTAAGGGAGTAAATTAAACTGAAGCAGCAACAGAGATAGGGCAGGCTCAGGCAGACACACATCCAGCTACTTGGTGGAGGACTGAATTTCCCCAATATTCAAAAAATTCAAATGATTGATCTCTCCGAGTGAGTGTCCATTGTATTCAGAAGGGAGGAGTTTGAGGAGGATGAGCAGGACTGAATTTTCACAATATACAAAAAAATTACAATTAAAGAATTGATTCCCCACAGTAAGGAATGAGACAGAGGAGCAGTAACAGTAGTTGGGCACTGGGCCACCTCCAGGCACTGGAAAACAGACACATCCAGCCACGTCACAAAATGCAAAAAAATAATTGACCACCCCAGTGTAAGGAAGAAGACTGAGGAGCAACAGCAGTAGTAGGGTGGGTGGCGTGGTTTGACACTAGCAAAAAGACACATCCAGCCACTTAAAAAGTTGATCCCTCAGAGTAAGGAAGGAGATTGAGGAGCTGCAGCAGTAGTAAGGCATGTGGCCTGGGCAGGCACTTGCAGATAGACATTACATTTATTTATAAAGTGCTGGCAGATTCCGCAGCACTGTTACATTCATTAGTACAATTTATAAACACATACAATAACACATACAATAACAAATTGGTGCAAAAGAGATGAAGGCCCTGCTCTTGCGAGCTTACAATCTAGTTGGTGGTTGAGGGGAGTGAGACAATAGGAGAGGACTGCTTGGATGGGGATGAGTTGATCTGGTTGCAATGATGTGTTGAAGCTCTTTGTTCAGTTGGCTTGATTAGGATGATGGTTGGGAGCACTGTAAAGGAATGTTGTACGCTTCCCTGAACAAGTGGGTTTTCAGGTAGGTTTTGAAAGTCGCGTACGAGGCAGAAAGTCTGACGGAGCGGGGAAGGGAATTCCACAGGAGGGGAGCGGCGTAGGTGAAATCCTGAATACGGGAGTGGGAAGAGGTAACAATAGTAGAGGAAAGCCGCAGGTTGTGAGAGGAGCGAAGAGGGGGGTAAGGGTGTATTTGGATAGGATGGTAGAGATATGTAAGGTGGTGCCGAGTTGTTGAGGGCTCTAAAGGTCAGGGTCAGAAGTTTAAATTTGATACTGAATGGTATGGGGAGCCAATGAAGTGATTAGCATAGTGGAGCAGCGGAGAGGGGCAGACCGGTTGGTAGGGTGTTGCAATAATCCAGGCAGGATATCACAAGGGAGTGGATTAGTAACTTGGTCGTGTCTTGCGTGAGGAAAGGGCGGATTTGGGAGATGTTTTTCAGGATTTGGTGAGGGACTGGATGTGAGGGATGAAGGAGATAGACACATGTAGTCCCTGCCCCACCGGTCTCTGTGAACCAGTCGCACTCTTAGGGAAGGCTGATGTCTCACCATGCACCACCAATTTATCTTTAGATTTAAGGGGCTTCAAAGTAAAGCCACAGGATAAGTAGAAACAAGGCCAGATGGCTCAATTAAAGGAAAACACAACATCGGTCAATCCAAAAAAATGAAAAAAGTTAAATACATGTGTGGCACAATTATTGGCACCAGGGACGTAACTAGAAACCACGGGGCCCTGGTGCGAGAAATTATCCTGGGCCCCCAACTTCAACAGCTGGTCTGTGCCCTTATAACCCCCACACAACTGGGCTGCGCCTTCTTTGCCCCTTGCCCCCTTCAACATATGTAAACAAACTTACACACTTACTCATACTCACTAACACACACTCCATCTTACTCCACTTACACAATTACACATCCATGCTCTCACACACACACATGCACAAGTACACATCCATGCTCACACACACTCAAGTAAACATGCATGCTCTCTCATACACATACACACAAGTGCATATATATATATATAGGTATGCACAGTGTGTGATATAGATAGATAGATAGATAGATAGATATATGCACAGTGTGCGAGCAGCCTGGTTTCACAGAGGGGTCAAGTGACCCCGAAATGTTCCTGTCTCCCTGTGCTGGTTCAAAATAGTTTAAAAAGGGTCCTTTCGACCTGGAACAGTGCGGTCCAGGTCAGAAGGGCCCTTTCTAAACAATTTTGAACCAGTACGATGAACCAGGCAGAGGGGGCCCCCTAGAGGCATGACCCCTGTAGTTACACAAGTGATTGACACCTTTTATGTCAATACTTTGTGCTACCTGCCTTTGCTAAGATAACAGCTCTGAGTATTCTCCTATAATGCCTGATGAGGTTAGAGAATACATAGCGAGGGATCTGAGACCATTCATCTATGCAGAACCTCTCCAGTTATTTAAATGTCGAGGTTGACCCCATAGATTTTCTGTGGGATTAAAGTCAGGGGACTGGGATGGCTACAATTGGACCTTGGTGTTTTGGTCAGTAAACAGTTTTTGTCTTGAGTTCGATGCATGTTTCGGATCATTGTCCTGCTGAAAGATCCACTCATGGCCTATTTTAAACTTTTTGGAAGAGGCAGTCAGGTATTCATTTAATATTTGTTGATATCCTAAGAAAATTCCAGGTTCTCTGGGATCCCCCAAGCATTAAAGAATCACAACCATATTTAGCCATGTGCATGAGGCACTTCTTCATGTGTGTGTGCTAAACCCACCTCTTGTGTTTATTACCAAATATCTCTATTTGGTTTCATCTGTCAACTGTTAAATCTGATCCCATTTGAAGTTCCTGTAGTGTCTGGAAAACTGAAGATGTTTGAGTTTGTTTAAGGATGAGAGTAGAGGCTTTTTACACAATTTGTTGGATGGTAGTTTTAGAGATCCCAAGATGCAACTAAGTTCGCAATTCTCCAGCTGTGATTCTTGAAGATCCTTGAAGATTTTTTGGCCACTCGAACCATCCTCTTCAAAGTGTGTTGAGACAAGATAGACACACATCCTATTCCAGGTTCATTCATAAGATTTCCAGTTGACTGGAACGTCTTATTATTGCCCTGTTGCCATTTGGGAATTTGGCCTATGCGGCCTATCTAATATTTATACCCTTGTGAAACAGGAAGTCATGGTTGAACAATTTCCTGTTCCTAGTCACCCATGTGTAGTAAAAAAATGTAGTATTCAAAATAGATATATATTTTACATGAATTTATGTGGGTGGCAATAATTGTGCTACACTTATATTTAATATATATATTTTATTTTTTTTTGGACAAATTCAAAGGGTTAAACAATAAACATCATTTTCACAGCCTTCTTTACTCATATTAACCAAGTGTGTCAATATTAGTGGAGGGTATTAGAACTATAAAAAGTAATATCTGTCGAAAGGAGCTTGAGCTATAGTTATGTATTTAATAATAAAATAACCAATTTTTATAGATGTTATCTTACAAAAAAGATTAGATTACCAGATCACCAAATAAGGAGTGTAGAGATGGAACTGCTAGGTTGAAATAAAATGCCTCCAATGACGTGGTTAGCTTACACAAGTGACAGCTATATTTTGATGGAAACTTACATCATGTTTGACAGCTAAAATCTACGAGTGAAATGCATCCTGATAGGATACAAATGTTTGAGAAATAAATGTTTTTAGTACCAGATGTTACATGAAATGCTAACGGCACAATCCCAATTCTTATTATTCTTCACGCGGTTCCAACTATTTGTTGAGACTTTCCTTCAAATTAGTGCTGGAGACTATATGTTAACTCCGGTAAAAAGGGGCTTCTGTTGGGAGTCTGATGGCTTATTCCAAGGCACTAAGGATTGATTGCCTAGCACAGTCTTTCAGATCAAGCAACAAAGAAGATGAGCAAGGGGCGAGGAAAGGTAATTAAATCATGGCTTGAGGCATTGTGAGAGTCAGGGGTAGGGAGACTGCCAGAGCTCAGAGATCCCACTCTAAATTCCAGGACAGTACAACATGAGATTCAAAGCTCAGACATGAAACGGAATGAATATAATATTACAGCAGTTGGTGTTATATATTTATATTCCTTTGAAATTACTCCTGACGCCACTACTGGAAATATGTACAGTGCTGTGAAAAATGATTTGCACCTTACGGTTTCTTCTATTTTCGCATATTTGTCACACCTGATCATCAAACTCATTTTAATAGTGGACAAAGATAACCCTAGCAAACACAACATTCAGCTTTCAAAAGATAAATTAATGCAACAAAGGAAAAAGGCTATCCAAGCCTACCTGGCCCTATTAACCAAATTTATTTGATAATTGGGTTCAATTCCACTAGACACATTTACAGTGATACCAGTCTTATCAATGTCTTATTTACTAATTACTCACACAGGCATTTGAAGCTCTCGCAGTGTATTATTAGTAGTAGATGTGTATTTATAACATTTTAGACAGAATTGTGAGCCATTATATCATTAATCCAGGGGCCTTTTGGCGAGCCAAAGACAGATAGGGGATGAGTCTGGCTGGGCAAGACTGTGAACTGAAACATGGTCAGCCTTGCCCAGCTTTCCATTTGTTTCCCCTCGAAAGGTCTGTATCGATCATAGATTGATTTTAACAGTTAATACGTGCAGTTGCCCATGACTGTCCTGTTTATTTTGTCCTGTTTTTCACAAGACAGTCCTAATTTTGCATATTGACCAACTGTCCTGCCGAGTGCCCCACTATCCTGGTTTATCAGGCACTAAGACCAGATGGCGATTTAAGTTACAGGAAATTTAATGTATTGACTTAACCTATGTTTGTTACATACCTGTTATATTCAGTATACCCACTTCTCATTTAACATGCCCGCAGCTATGCTTGTTATCTCATGGCATGACAGGCGCATAGTTGAATGTGCTTCCAGGATAACCGTACCCCACAAACCAACCTTTCCCCAAAGAAGACACGCACACCTTTATTGAATGAAAATATAATTTCCACACCTTTATTAACAATTTAGAATATTTAAAAGTCATTGTCAAAACAGACCATCACAATTAAAGGCCCCCCAATTATAAACATTAACCATATGAACATTGACACCAACACATACCAGATGCCTCCACATGCCGCCAGTACCAAGACATCCCTACACCACACCGAATAACCAAATAATAACCAATGTAGGGGCATACCGAGACACCCCTATACCACCCAAATTAACCAAATAACCGATGCAGGGGCATACCGAGACACCCCTATACCACCCCAGGTTCTGAGCCACAGGCCAGTTCGAAACCTAACAAACTAACTTGAACCAAGTCAGATTAGTAAAACCAAACCAAAACCCACTGTACCAAAACAATTATCCCAAACTTTCCCTGTCGCTGTGAAAGAATGGGGTAGACACCTCCACGACCCACTATGAAAGGGATGGTGGGACAAACCAGATTTGGAAAACGTTAAGTGAGCCTCTTACAAAATGGCTCCCACTTATATACCCTTAGCTTTAGCCACACCCATAACAAAATTGCACCAATTAATTTAAATTACTCCTTCGTTCACACCCACTAGCTCTGTCAAGGCACAATCCATGAAGCTGTGCTGCTCCATGGGCTTTATGTCCATAGTGATACCTCCTGTTTATAAAGCTCCAGCCAGCACAGATCTCTTCCATTAAATCTTTGTGGAAAGTCATGAATCAGGTTCAATATTTGTCCTCAGTTCAAGGTCACACCTCTTGGCAACTCATTCTCTCAAACGTGTTAATTATCTGCAGGAATGCTGCATAAGGTTAAAAAAAATCTTCCCTGTCGCATGCACACACACACTTCTATCTATGTAATGTGGACAAGTACTTTTTAAGATGGAATAGACTGTTGTATTTTATATGGGTCAATGATTAAACATCAGAAATTACCTTGATGCATAAAAGTCATTATCATACTGCAGATCGTCAGAGGCAATCCAGCCACAATTAATTGAGCTCACCATTTATCACTCCAAGGCTTAAAACATGTTTTGATTTGTCTGCCAATATCTTGGAGACTGAAAATAAAAAAGCTTACAATGCAAATTCCCCTGCAGACGGAGTCAATGAATAGTTTTGTGGAGTGCTGTATTGTACACAGAAGACCTATAAAAAAGAAAACTCAATTGATTTACCACATTAGGAAGCTGATGGATTTCAAAGCACTCACAATAAAAGAGTCTAAGTGATAGAATCAAACCTTTACTGACCTCAAAGGACTCTGCTGCAGATACCAAAGTCTATTTCTTATTTTTACTCCAATGCAGTGTTGCAGACTGCATGGAAAATTGCCTTACTTCTATAGTTTTTACTAGACTTGGTTGCCGGCCACTGTTCGTCCTCGTGTTCTTCTTTGTGGGGAAAAAAATCTTAGCATTCCGCAAATATTAGCCCGTTCCTGTGGGTTCGGGCGAATATTCGTGTACATTCTTCGTGTTCATTTATTTATTTTTTGCCTT
>VKOC01000008.1:31376230-31401156 GCA_009364415.1 Spea multiplicata
GCATATATATCTTAAGTAGGAATTGATATATAAACGTGCTCTCCTATGGTAGCAATTTTTTTGGATTAAAAGCTAATAAATAAGTCCCGAACTCTAACAAAGGGACCACGCAAAGGGTAAGCTTCATACAGTGAATATTCACATTATGAGGTACAGGAATTTCGGTTCAGGCAGAGGGGATGAACCGCTTATGGCCTTCATAACCTTAAGTTACGTAGGTCTGGGATATAGGAGACACTCTTCCTTTTTCCCTTTTAACTGTTCTCTGTGTTTAGGTCTTTATACTCTATTTTTCATTTTCCTCTTTCTTAATCTTCTGAGCCGGGGATATAAGTGGTCAACACGAAAAAGATGGTACGTTTCCTTTCACTAAACACTCAGGGATTAAACAGCCCTCATAAAAGATCTTCATTAATGAAATTATTGAAGAAAGAAAAAATTGACATATGTTTCTTACAAGAAACCCATTGGCTCAATTCCCATGAAATCCCTATTAAGGGTAAACAAATTTCTAGTGTTACTGCTTCTTCTTTGCAATTTAAAAAAAAGAAAGGTGTAGCTATAATAATCTCTACTGGTGTTAAATTTGAAATTATATATACAGATATTGATATAGAGGCTAGATACATTATTATGGTCTGTAAGATAGAGGACCAAATACATACCCTAATTAATTTATATGCCCCAAATAAGGGCTCTATTAAATTTATAGAAGAGCTATATGAAAAAGCAGAGAAATACATTAAGGGAATTCTAGTTATGGCAGGAGATTTCAATTCTATCCCAGATAGTAGTATGGATAAAATCTTAAGAAGAGGTGAGATCATTGATCAAAGAATAGTAAGAATGTCTAAACGATTAAACCAGTTTATTAAAAAAAATAATCTATATGATAATTGGAGAGTTTTTAATCCTACAATAAGGGAATTTACACATTTTTCCGCACCTCATGCCTCGTATGCGCGTATAGATCTGATGGTTGGAAATTATTCTTTAATTAACAATACTAAAAAAATTTTTATTAAAGACATTTTATGGTCAGATCATAATGCTATTGTGTGTGAGACTTTGTCTAATTATCCGAAAAAAATCCCTAGAGATTGGAGGCTAAATCATTCTATCTTGAATAAACAACATCATATTCAATCGTTACAAAGATTAATAGACCTATATTTTCAAGAAAATGACGATAAATTAATTTCTCGCTCCACTCTTTGGTGTGCCTTTAAAAGTGTTGTTCGGGGCTATCTTATTAAAATTAGTAAAATAGAAAATAACAAAAGAGGCCCAGATCTACCCACCCTATATATTAATCTTTATGATCTTACCAAATTAAATAAATTATCTCCTACTAAATTTAGATCAAATAAGATTCAATATCTCAAGGGGAAAATAAGAGATTTAGAATTTGATAAAATTAGTAGAAACCTTGAAAAATTAAAACAACAATGGTATTTTAAAAATAACAGAGTGGATAAAGCCCTAACTAATAGGCTCAAGAAAAAAGAAGCTAATAAGCGTATTTATAGAATTGTCGAAAATAATAGGAGCTATATCTCTCCTGAATCTATAGGGCAGGCCTTCAATAGATACTATGCTACTTTATATAATTTGAATAATAATAGTAATTTAGAAGAAATTCAAGAGTATCTGAAAACAATACCTATCTCTAAATTAAATAAAGATCAAACAAATCAATTAAATAAACCGATAGAAGAGTCAGAAGTTATTAAGATAATAAATAAGAGTAAGAACAATAAAAGCCCAGGCCCAGACGGGTTCAGCGGTCTCTTTTATAAAACATTCAAACGGGAAATCGTGACATATCTAACAGCTTTATTTAACGAATTAATGAATACAGGGCACGCCCCAGAAGAGTTATTAAGAGCTAATATTATTCCCATACTTAAACCAAATAAAAACGCCGAAGTCATTACCAATTATAGGCCAATCTCACTTATCAATGAAGATATGAAGCTATCTGCAGGCATATTAGCAGAAAGATTGAAACAAGTAATCACTTTAATGATACATCCGGATCAAATAGGCTTTGTGCCTAATAGATATACATACAACAACGTAAGACGTATTATTGATATTATAGACCTTGCTAATGTGGAGAGTAGACAGACTTGTCTATTGGCATTAGATGCTGAGAAAGCGTTCGATCGCATTAACTGGAACTTCATGTTCCAAACTCTCAGTTCATATGGACTGGAAGGGAATTTTCTCTCGGCAATAAAAGCGTTATATTCGAATCCTACTGGTAGAATAGTGGGACAAGATATTAAATCAAATTGGTTTTACATTAATAATGGCACACGACAGGGATGCCCATTGTCACCAATGCTATACATATTAACCATTGAGATTTTAGCAACTATAATAAGGACTAATGAAAAGATAAAAGGTACGTCCTATAAACAACAAGAACTAAAAATTTGTTTATATGCGGACGACATACTACTGACTGTAGAAGATCCTGTACGGTCCATTAAAGAACTACTAGTATCCATAAATAAATACGCAGAAATGTCTAATTACAAATTAAATATAGACAAATCAGAAATTTTATATTTAAATATATCAGGACAAACCAAGCATATAATACAAGGAGATTATAAATTTAAAGAAGTTACACAAGAGCTAAATTATTTAGGCCTTAAATTAACATCAAAGGTACACAATCTGATGGAGAGAAATTTCCTCTCTTGTATTAAAGAAACTAACTACCTACTAAATAACTGGAAAAACACTTTGAATTCATGGGTTGGTAGAATAAATATAGTAAATTCATATATCCTCCCCAAATGGACGTACCTTTTTAGACATCTTCCCTTAAAAATGCCAATCTCATGGCTGAATATGATACAAACGGCCTTTAATAAATTCATTAATAGAGGTAAGAAAACAAGATTGGGAATTAAATTTCTTTCACAAAAAATGAACAAAGGCGGTCTGAACTACCCGAGAATAGAGCGCGCATACGAGGCATGTATGATACTACACATTTACAATACACAACTAGAAACAAGTATTATACAGCCATGGTATAAATTAGAACAATACCTTTCAGGTATTAAAAATTTGTCTATAGGAATATGGGAATTCCAATCTAAATTAAAAACTAAGATTCTTAGAGGAAATAATACCATTATTAAAGACATTATACAGGAATGGCTCAAAATTAAGAAAAAGCTTGGACTTAAAGAAAAAATACTATACACAGCCCGACTGGATATTATAGAACTTAATCTTCCAGACATATCATTGGCGAAATGGAAAAGTCTAGGCATTATAAATCTTAAAGATATTTTGTCAGAAAATACTATCAAACCATTTACACAATTAGTTCAGCAGTTTAATCTACCATCCACAGAAATATTCCCTTATTTAAGATTAAAAAATTTTCTGAAATATGCCCTTTTTAAAGCTGATGCGGATAATCAATTAAAAATGGGCCATATATTGAATGGAACAGAAATTAAAAAAATACTGACAAGAATATACGAAATGTTAAAAAAAATAGACGAAATAGATCATATTAATACTATTTCAAGATGGTCTAAAGTAATCCAGACACCGATCACAAAAAAAAGCTGGCAAAGCGCAATATCATTAACTTATAGTATAATACATTCAATTTCACTAAGAGAGAACTATTTTAAAGTCTTAAATTTTTGGTATTTAACTCCGTCAAGGTTAAGTTCTATGTTTCCGGGGACATCTGATGTCTGCTGGAGATGCAATAGAGAAAAAGGCAACTTTATACATATCTGGTGGTCATGCAGTACAATTAGCCAAATGTGGGAAAAGGTTTTTGATTGTTTTATAAAAATCTCTAAATGTAAGATAAACAAATCCCCTGGGATTGCCTTATTACATTTGCTTCCACCCAATCTCCCTAAGGAAAACATTATCTTATTAATCCATTTTTTGACAGCTGTAAAAATTTTGATTGCTAGGAACTGGAAAGAAAACTATATTTTTTCCTGGATACAATTTAAAAACCAGTTGTTATATCAACTACAAATGGAAAAAGGCTTAGGCTGGATTAATCAGACTTACCATAAAAGAATTCAAATTTATGAGGACTGGATCCTAAAACTAGATAACATTTAGTACAGATCTTAAATAATAAGTATACCCTCGGCTCCCTTTCTCTTCTTTCCCTTTTTCTTCTTCTCTTGACTCCTTTTTCTTAATTTTTTTTTTTTTTTTTTTTTTTTTTTTAATTATTACTTAATATTATTGTTGGCAAAGAAATAAATATACTCAAAATGGAGAGAACGATATATATATATAATGAAGTATATGGACCCTATATCTGAATGAAATTTGTGATGGATTCTCTTTTTTTTTTTTTTTTTTCTCTTCTGTTATGTGGTATTTAATAATATATATATTGTATAATATTATAAACATAATAATATCTATGTAACATTTCTTTTCTTTTCACTGATTGTTTTATCTTGTTTATATGTATAAACAAATAAATAAATTTGAAATAAAAAAAAAAAAAAGGATTTCTAAGTTTAATGCATAGACAAGGGGCTGTAATTTTCTTCTTAGGTCTTCTCCTGTTGGGCAGTTGCTGGTAAAAAGCACTGGAGGCTTGGCATACCTAAGGCAGGTATGCAACCCCTTCCCTTTACTTATTTAGTTATCTTCTGGATATGTTCACCCTGTTATTGGTCATCATTCCTGGTTTGATCATTGGCTTGTTTCTGATAGCCTACCTTCATCTGGCTCCCTATTCAGTAACTCAATGTAATGAGCTAGCCTGTTTATCGGTTCATGACTTGGCTTCATATCTAGTCCTGGCCTGGCCCGTTTACTGGACTTTGCGCTTGGCTCCTTATTTGATTTCATACGTGATGACTCTTTCGTACCAACACAGCCTCTAATATAAGGTGACATTTCCACTTTAAGACATATAAAGGACTCTATATGAAGTCCTTTCTAGTAGACTTGTGCATTCGTATTCAAGAGAACATGAAAACGGACACGAATGTTGCATTTTGGTTGTCCAAGCCGAATAACCAATAAACTAATATGGCGGTGGATGGACATACATGAAAAAGACACACAACACAAAGAATCTTTGTTTCTTTATGTTCATCTTCGCTTTTGCCTCGCGGTCGCCATTTTTAGAAAGAGGAGAAATTGACTGAGTGATTTGATCTTCTTTTGTCCAATCAGCTTACTCTTGTGACATCATGCATTTAATGGTATTTGCATAAATGTGTGATGGTAGAAAAAAATAAAGCTCTCTATATATAATGGTGAACATTTAAATGCAGTTCCTCTAATTAAACATATTTTCAGTCATTGTGTCGGTCATTGATAAAAAATATATATATTTTTTATTATAGTACACTTACCATCTCATTATCCTGAAGCATTGTAAATATATCTGCTGAATTTGCCTCAAAATGACTATTTCTGTAGTTTGTGGTGCCTTTGACTCTCTCATCAGCGGGGAGGAGCTGACAAAAAAGTTATCTCCTCATTTGAAGTTATTGCAGTAATCAAACCTTTTCCTCTCACAATAACGGACAATACTCATGTTGCAATGACATGATGATATTGCAGCATATACAAGCTCTCAGTACCATGGACAGAGGAAAGCGCATGCAAGCTTTCTATAACATACATTTTTTGTACCCTTTTATTTCTGTGCCATTCATTTATTTAGCAAATAGTAGTAGCAGTAATAATAATTATTATTATTTTTATTATTATTGTTTGATTAGTGGTTGTCCCATTAGAGATGGTTATTTAAATTTAACCCTTATTTAAATCTAACCCTTAGCATGCCCGCCTACTCTAGTAGTGATATTGGTTCATGAGGAATGGTGATAAACCATATGATTCCAAAATGCTTTACTGTGCCCTAGTCCATATGATTGTAAATGAATAAAGGGAGGTTAGACAACAACATCTCAATCAGTATAACTACATTGCAGGGACAAAAAAAAACAAGTGAGCTATTCTAGGTGTTGAATGCTTTGCTACAGTCTCCAGGACAAATAAAAATGCCGTATTAAAATTGGAGTTTTGTACGCAAACATGAGTCAGCAGTTGAGAACAGGAAAATCATAATTTATAAATAGATTTGGTACAAACAATATTCTTGTGAAAACATGTTTTTTCCTTTCAAACTGGAAGATTGAAGGATTTGGACATACTTCTCACACAATATCTTCCCTTTCTTCCTGTCTTGTATACCTTTTTTTTCTTCACTGTTTAGTTCTATTACACGTAATTATTATAACATATAATATATACATTGTCCTTTTAAAAGGAAGACACTCACACGCTTATTTGGCTTACATTTGATTATCTTTTCTACCTTTTATCCCCCCAGTCTCACTTGTCTCCCTCCCTTCCTTCTTTCCTCTCCTGCCTTTTTCTTTTCTCTCTCTCTTTCTCAGCATTGACCAGCAACCTCTGATTCACCCAATGCACAATATACAGTCTACCAACCCCTCACCATCTCGAAATGACATTATTTGGCAGCCCCCACACACAACCTAAACCAGAAACCCCTCCTTGTACACAATGCTAACTTCCACAGCATTATTAATATGGATTCTTAGTCTTGCTGGATGGGGCATACATTGAATGTCTAATCATGGTGACCACCACTTTAAGACCAGTACAGCGTAACAGTATCCACAGTGACAAGGCTAGGTATAGAGGTATTATCTGCAAAGGAAGAGGCAGGGTACAAGGAACAGTTCCTTATTTAATGTGAGAGACCTTATTCAACAGATTGCTTAATACGAATAAATTCTAAAAACCTCGATCAGTTTAATCTTTAAACAACCTCCATTCGTATCTGAATTCCCTTTGACCTAATTCTATTATTGATTGATCACTAAAAAAATAGACTGAAAGAATAATTTCTGCTTACTGTTAGCAAGGGACCTCTTTGCCATAGCTATGTTTGTGTTGACAATATTTCTTTCATCTTCAGTATTTCAGCTCAGCATCTATACAGTTCCCTCACCAGCATGAGACAGATCATACAGCCTGGTTACAGGGAAATCATTATCTCCAATCTTTTCGATCTGCCTCATTTTCTGGACGCATTGGTTGAAATAACCAATGAATTATTTTTGTGCATGTATGGGCAACACTGGTTTGCTGAGGGTAGATGTACTGTATTGCCAACATTAGCAATTAGATAATTAGACTAAAGTCACATTTCCTATGGAGTAAAAGGAAAATGTTTGACCAAATGTAAAGATCAAGAGATAACTCAATGGCATACATTATTACTAATCACCTAATGAATAGGGTTTGTGGGAAATAGGATCAGATCACATCTGCATAATGCATAAAGTACATTTCAACATTGTAGCCAGAACCACCACAACGTCGATAGCCCTGCCTTAATGTGGTCCAGGGGACCTCTTATCCAAATTATATTTATCAACTCAATAGAATGCCACACTTACTAATTTCGTATTTGTGCATTTTTGCTTCCAATTTTTCTTCATCAGACCAAGCTACTTGCATTTTAAAGTCCTTATCCATTGTTTGACCAGGGTACTTTAAACAGAAGGTCCTCTTGGCCTTGAACATGCGAGGACCTTCAGTCTTTAGGCTTTATCCAGAGTTAAATTATCCCAATAAGTTTTCTTTGAGGAATAGATTGGTAAAAACTAGACATCATATTCAGGCGATCATGAAAACGAACACGAAGGGTGCGTTTTCGATGTTAAGCCCTAATACCAAACATACGAACATGGCGGCGGTAAAAACAGACTAAAACACACGAGGAATGTTCGTGTTAGTCTACTAATCTCCCTGGTCCCTTCCCCATCTAGCCTACCTTATCTACGCAGCATCGGAGGGGTTAACGGAAGCAGAAATCCATAGGTTTGCCTTGAGGGGTTAAAGGGCCGTGTGGCCGACTATCGATCGCCTGCAGGGGCCTCCTCTGCATGGCCCTTTTAACTCCTGATGGCGAACCTACGGATTTCCATCAGGAATTAAACTTGGAGCGGGGAGACAGGCCAAGTTCCCCGTAAGGAGTTAAAGGGCCGTGGAAGCGACTATTAGAGTTGCTCTAATAGAGTTGCTCGTACTGACATTTAAAATCCTGGAGCCAAAGCTGCTGCATAGTCCATACTGCCCCGTATACTAACCCCGTGTTAACCCCTTCTATAAAAAAAAAGGCAAAAAATAAATAAATGAACACGAAGAATGTACACGAATATTCGCCCGAACCCACAGGAACGGGCTAATATTTGCGGAATGCTAAGATTTTTTTCCCCACAAAGAAGAACACGAGGACGAACAGTGGCCGGCAACCAAGTCTAGTAAAAACTATAGAAGTAAGGCAATTTTCCATGCAGTCTGCAACACTGCATTGGAGTAAAAATAAGAAATAGACTTTGGTATCTGCAGCAGAGTCCTTTGAGGTCAGTAAAGGTTTGATTCTATCACTTAGACTCTTTTATTGTGAGTGCTTTGAAACCCATCAGCTTCCTAATGTGGTAAATCAATTGAGTTTTCTTTTTTATAGGTCTTCTGTGTACAATACAGCACTCCACAAAACTATTCATTGACTCCGTCTGCAGGGGAATTTGCATTGTAAGCTTTTTTATTTTCAGTCTCCAAGATATTGGCAGACAAATCAAAACATGTTTTAAGCCTTGGAGTGATAAATGGTGAGCTCAATTAATTGTGGCTGGATTGCCTCTGACGATCTGCAGTATGATAATGACTTTTATGCATCAAGGTAATTTTTGATGTTTAATCATTGACCCATATAAAATACAACAGTCTATTCCATCTTAAAAAGTACTTGTCCACATTACATAGATAGAAGTGTGTGCATGCATCAGGGAAGATTTTTTTTTAACCTTATGCAGCATTCCTGCAGATAATTAACACATTTGAGAGAATGAGTTGCCAAGAGGTGTAACCTTGATCTGAGGACAAATATTGAACCTGATTCATGACTTTCCACAAAGATTTAATGGAAAAGATCTGTGCTGGCTGGAGCTTTATAAACAGGAGGTATCACTACGGACATGAAGCTCATGGAGCAGCGCAGCTTAATGGATTGTGCCTTGACAGAGCTAGTGGGTGTGAACAAAGGAGTAATTTAAATTAATTGGGGCAATTTTGTTATGGGTGTGGCTAACGTTAAGGGTATATAAGTGGGAGCCATTTTGTAAGAGGCTCTCAACTGTTTTTCCAAATCTGGTTTGTCCCACCCTCCGTCCCTTTAATAGTGGGTGGTGGAGGTGTCTACCCCATTCTTTCACAGCGACAGGGAAAGTTTGGGATAATTGTTTTGGTACAGTGGGTTTTGGTTTGGTTTTACTAATCTGACTTGGTTCAAGTTAGTTTGTTAGGTTTCGAACTGGCCTGTGGCTCAGAACCTGGGGTGGTATAGGGGTGTCTCGGTATGCCCCTGCATCGGTTATTTGGTTAATTTGGGTGGTGTAAGGCTGTCTCGGTATGCCCCTACATTGGTTATTCGTTGTGGTGTAGGGATGTCTTGGTACTGGCGGCATGTGGAGGCATCTGGTATGTGTGGGTGTCAATGTTCATACAGTTAATATGTTTATAATTGTGAGGGCCTTGAAGGGGAAATATGGTATCACTGTTTAATTGTGATGGTCTGTTTTGACAATGACTTAAATATTCTAAATTGTTAATAAAGGTGTGGAAATTATATTTTCACTCAATAAAACTGTGCGTGTCTTCATTGGGGAAAGGTTGGTTTGTGGGGTACGGTTATCCTGGCACATTCAACTATGCGCCTGTCATGCCATGAGATAACAAACATAGCTGCGGGCATGTTAAATGAGAAGTGGGTATACTGAATATAACAGATATGTAACAAACACAGGTTAAGTCAATACATTAAATTGCCTGTAACTTAAATCGCCATCTGGTCTTAGTACCTGAAAAACCAGGATAGTGGGGCAGGACAGTTGGTCAATATGCAAAATTAGGACTGTTGTGAAAAACAGGACAAAATAAACAGGACCGTCATGGGCAACTGCATGTATCAACTGTTAAAATCAATCTATGACAGACCTTTCGAGGGGAAACAAATGGAAATCTAGGCAAGGTTGACCATGTTTCAGTTCACAGCCTTGCCCAGCCAGACTCATCCCCTATCTGTCTTTGGCTCGCCAAAAGGCCCCTGGATTAATGATACAATGGCTCACAATTCTGTCTAAAACGTTATAAATACACATCTACTACTAATAATACACTGCAAGAGCTTCAAATGCCTGTGTGAGTAATTAGTAAATAAGACATTGAAATAATAGGCCTAGGGCAAAGCAATAGGATCTGCTAAAGGCTACAATAAGCAACATAGAATAGAGATGTGCCCATACTCATAGATGCTTCACTATATTGGTTTCCTTAAATATTTGAAATGAACAAAGAGGGACATTTCTTTTTTAAAGTGTCTGTTTACAAGCATTGCTAAAGAGCAAGGCTTCACTAGGACTTTTTAGGGCACTGTGACTGGTATCACTGTAAATATGTCTAGTGGAATTGAACCCAATTATCAAATACATTTGGTTAATAGATGGATTTAGTATCTAGGGGCAGCTACTCTTTCATGTAGGGCCAGGTAAGCTTGGATAGCCTTTTTCCTTTGTTGCATTAATTTATCGTTTAAAAGCTGAATGTTGTGTTTGCTAGGGTTATCTTTGTCCACTATTAAAATGAGTTTGATGATTAGGTGTGACAAATATGCGAAAATAGAAGAAACCGTAAGGTGCAAATCATTTTTCACAGCACTGTACATATTTCCAGTAGTGGCTTCAAGAGTAATTTCAAAGGAATATAAATATATAACACCAACTGCTGTAATATTATATTCATTCTGTTTCATGTCTGAGCTTTGAATCTCATGTTGTACTGTCCTGGAATTTAGAGTGGGATCTCTGAGCTCTGGCAGTCTCCCTACCCCTGACTCTCACAATGCCTCAAGCTATGATTTAATTACCTTTCCTCGCCCCTTGCTCATCTTCTTTGTTGCTTGATCTGAAAGACTGTGCTAGGCAATCAATCCTTAGTGCCTTGGAATAAGCCATCAGACTCCCAACAGAAGCCCCTTTACCGGAGTTAACATATAGTCTCCAGCACTAATTTGAAGGAAAGTCTCAACAAATAGTTGGAACCGCGTGAAGAATAATAAGAATTGGGATTGTGCCGTTAGCATTTCATGTAACATCTGGTACTAAAGACATTTATTTCTCAAACATTTGTATCCTATCAGGATGCATTTCACTCGTAGATTTAGCTGTCAAACATGATGTAAGTTTCCATCAAAAATATAGCTGTCACTTGTGTAAGCTAACCACGCCATTGGAGGCATTTTATTTCAACCTAGCAGTTCCATCTCTACACTCCTTATTTGGTGATCTGGTAATCTAATCTTTTTTGTAAGATAACATCTATAAAAATTGGTTATTTTATTATTAAATACATAACTATAGCTCAAGCTCCTTTCGACAGATATTACTTTTTATAGTTCTAATACCCTCCACTAATATTGACACACTTGGTTAATATGAGTAAAGAAGGCTGTGAAAATGATGTTTATAGTTTATTTGAATTTGTCCAAAAAAAAATAAAATATATATATTAAATATAAGTGTAGCACAATTATTGCCACCCACATAAATTCATGTAAAATATATATCTATTTTGAATACTACATTTTTTTACTACACATGGGTGACTAGGAACAGGAAATTGTTCAACCATGACTTCCTGTTTCACAAGGGTATAAATATTAGATAGGCCGCATAGGCCAAATTCCCAAATGGCAACAGGGCAATAATAAGACGTTCCAGTCAACTGGAAATCTTATGAATGAACCTGGAATAGGATGTGTGTCTATCTTGTCTCAACACACTTTGAAGAGGATGGTTCGAGTGGCCAAAAAATCTTCAAGGATCTTCAAGAATCACAGCTGGAGAATTGCGAACTTAGTTGCATCTTGGGATCTCTAAAACTACCATCCAACAAATTGTGTAAAAAGCCTCTACTCTCATCCTTAAACAAACTCAAACATCTTCAGTTTTCCAGACACTACAGGAACTTCAAATGGGATCAGATTTAACAGTTGACAGATGAAACCAAATAGAGATATTTGGTAATAAACACAAGAGGTGGGTTTAGCACACACACATGAAGAAGTGCCTCATGCACATGGCTAAATATGGTTGTGATTCTTTAATGCTTGGGGGATCCCAGAGAACCTGGAATTTTCTTAGGATATCAACAAATATTAAATGAATACCTGACTGCCTCTTCCAAAAAGTTTAAAATAGGCCATGAGTGGATCTTTCAGCAGGACAATGATCCGAAACATGCATCGAACTCAAGACAAAAACTGTTTACTGACCAAAACACCAAGGTCCAATTGTAGCCATCCCAGTCCCCTGACTTTAATCCCACAGAAAATCTATGGGGTCAACCTCGACATTTAAATAACTGGAGAGGTTCTGCATAGATGAATGGTCTCAGATCCCTCGCTATGTATTCTCTAACCTCATCAGGCATTATAGGAGAATACTCAGAGCTGTTATCTTAGCAAAGGCAGGTAGCACAAAGTATTGACATAAAAGGTGTCAATCACTTGTCTACAGGGGTCATGCCTCTAGGGGGCCCCCTCTGCCTGTCTCATCGTACTGGTTCAAAATTGTTTAGAAAGGGCCCTTCTGACCTGGACCGCAATGTTCCAGGTCGAAAGGACACTTTTTAAACTATTTTGAACCAGCACAGGGAGACAGGAACATTTCGGGGTCACTTGACCCCGCTGTGAAACCGAGGCTGCTCTCACACTGTGCATATATCTATCTATATCACAGACTGTGCATACCTATATATATGCACTTGTGTGTGTGTGTGTATGAGAGAGCATGCATGTTTACTTGAGTGTGTGTGAGCATGGATGTGTACTTGTGCATGTGTGTGTGAGAGCATGGATGTGTAATTGTGTAAGTGCAAGGGGCAAAGAAGGCGCAGTCCAGTTGTGTGGGGGTTATAATGGCACAGACCAGCGGTTGAAGTTGGGGGCCAAGGATAATTTCTCGCACCAGGGCCCCGTTGTTTCTAGTTACGTCCCTGGTGCCAATAATTGTGCCACACATGTATTTAACTTTTTTAAATTTTTTTGGATTGCCCGATGTTGTGTTTTCCTTTAATTGAGCCATCTGGCCTTGTTTCTACTTATCCTGTGGCTTTACTTTGAAGCCCCTTAAATCTAAAGATAAATTGGTGGTGCATGGTGAGACATCAGCCTTCTCTAAGAGTGCGACTGGTTCACAGAGACCGGTGGGGCAGGGACTACATGTGTCTATCTCCTTCATCCCTCACATCCAGTCCCTCACCAAATCCTGAAAAACATCTCCCAAATCCGCCCTTTCCTCACGCAAGACACCACCAAGTTACTAATCCACTCCCTTGTGATATCCTGCCTGGATTATTGCAACACCCTACCAAGCGGTCTCCCCCTCTCCGCTGCTCCACTGTGCCAATCACTTCATTGGCTCTGTCACAGTCAGGACTACTTGCCAAGCCGTGACTGTGTGGAGGGTGTGGGCATGAAGGGGTTAATAGCACCAGGCCTCTGGATTTACTAACTTGACCCCTTAACAAGGCATAAGCTATACCAAATTAACCCCCAAATCCTGCCTGTATCCCTCAGGTAGTCTGCCACCACTCACGATTTTGATACCGGATTCGTGAGAAATCCGAATTAGAACCTTTATCTCTATATATATATCAACCCACCCCGGGCAAACAACATATATATATATATCCTGTAGAACGTAATAACAATATGGTAACGTGTTATCCTCTCTTAGGGTTTGTGGATATCGATACTAGAGCCCAAAGACAGACTTAGGTTATGAATATTTTAATAACAAAAAGACAAAGATTACACAGTGCCAGAATTACAAAAAACAAGACATACAAAATAAAAATAAAACGGCAAACAGTTCTTAAAAACAATAGGACTTAAACACAGGACCCTCACTCACGAGTTTCTCCAATAAGTAGGCCTGTGGGAACTCCTTAAGTCCAGATGGTTCTTATGATGTTGTTCTGATCAGAGTATATCATGGAGTTCTGCTTTGAGGTCGCTGCATTGTCCCTAAATCAGACTTTTGCAAGCAAACGCCCCTCTGACCACATGACCGATTATATGACACCATCCCCAAGAATTGGTTCCCATCTTTGATGTGCCAGTAAGTTATGGTGGGGTAAAGGTGATGGAAACCCCTCCACTTAAGATAGGAATGGAATTCCTATAACTCAGGGTCCTTATCTGTTAGGCCATGAATCACCACAGGGGTCCTTTGGGAAGATGACACCTCTAGCCAGAACAGATACAGAGGGCATGCACAAAGAAACACATTAAATCCACCTCAGATTAACTCATGGAATGCTCAAACAAAGAAACTAACCACCTCTGCTGGGTTACCCTTCCATGCATCCACTACATTATATGAGTTAATCATGACAGGCTCCCCATACCATTCAGAATCAAATTTAAACTTCTGACCCTGACCTTTAGAGCCCTCAACAACTCGGCACCCCCTTACATATCTCTACCCAACTATCCAAATACACCCTTACCCCCCCTCTTCACTCCTCTCACAACCTGCGGCTTTCTTCTACTATTGTTACCTCTTCCTACTCCCATGTTCAGGATTTCACCTACGCCGCTCCCCTCCTGTGGAATTCCCTTCCCCGCTCCGTCAGACTTTCTGCCTCGTAAGCGACTTTCAAAACCTACCTGAAAACCCACTTGTTCAGGGAAGCGTACAACATTCCTTTACAGTGCTCCCAACCATCATCCTAATCCAGCCAACTGAACAAAGAGCTTCAACACATCATTGCAACCAGATCAACTCATCCCCATCCAAGCAGTCCTCTACTATTGTCTCACTCCCCTCAACCACCAACTAGATTGTAAGCTTGCAAGCGAGCACCAGTTTGTTATTGTATGTGTTATTGTATGTGTTTATAAATTGTACTAATGAATGTAACAGTGCTGCGGAATCTGCCAGCACTTTATAAATAAATGTAATGTCTATCTGCAAGTGCCTGCCCAGGCCACATGCCTTACTACTGCTGCAGCTCCTCAATCTCCTTTCTTACTCTGAGGGATCAACTTTTTAAGTGACTGGATGTGTCTTTTTGCTAGTATCTACCCACCCCATACACCCTACTACTGCTGTTGCTCCTCAATCTTCTTCCTTACGCTGGGCTGGTCAATTATTTTTTTGTATTTTGTGACGTGGCTGGATGTGTCCGTTTTCCAGTGCCTGGAGGTGGCCCAGTGCCCAACTACTGTTATTGCTCCTCTGTCTCATTCCTTACTGTGGGGAATCAATTCTTTCATTTTTTTTTGTATATTGTGAAAATTCAGTCCTGCTCATCCTCCTCAAACTCCTCCCTTACTCTGGGGAGGTCAATTATTTTAACTTTTTGAATACGATGGACACTCAGTCCAATACCAAGGTGCTGCATGTGACAATCTGACAATGCCTGCCCAAGCCACGTGCCCTACTACTGCTTCTCCATCTCCTTTCTCACTCGGAGAGATCAATCATTTGAATTTTTTTAATATTGGGGAAATTCAGTCCTCCACCAAGTAGCTGGATGTGTGTCTGCCTGAGCCTGCCCTATCTCTGTTGCTGCTGCAGTTTAATCTACTCCCTTACTCTGTAGGTTTAATGTTTTACATATTTTACTGATTTGGGGGGAAATATGTGCCGTGGGACTGGATGTGTCTACATGCAAGTGTATTCCTTCCCAGTGTCTTAGTACTACTGCTGCTGCTGCTGCCATATCACCTTCCTTATTGTGAGACATCAATCCATCAAAATAGTCCAATTTTTGGAGAAATTCAGTCCCTTAACATGCTGCTGGCTGTATATGGCCAATTGTGCAGTGCTGCTTTCGCTGATGGTCATGCATTCCAAAATCTAGTCTCTCTGCTAGATGCAGTAGGTTAAATGTGCCCCCAAAAGATGTGAGAAACACCCAGAAAACGATATTTGTCGCCCGAAAACCATTCACAAGTCTGAAAGACGGCCCTAATAATGAAATAGGTAGAAATCACCTCTACAAAAGTGATATGTCTTTAAATGTTTACGCATTTTCTATCCATCTTATAGGAGCTAGGTGAATGCAAAGGACGTGGCTCACAGCTTCCTTCGGTGATAGACAAGGTCACTGCAATACATTTTACATGTCACTTAAAGCTTGGTATGTTTTACCAAATACCTCAATCTATATGCAGTTCTGGGACTAAGGGATGCGCTTTGAATTTAAATTGCTCTGGCAGGCTGTAGGGATGCAGACTTGGCAACCCATCTCAGCAGATGATAAAATTCAAGCTGTAAAATAAACCCCCGAGCGCATGTATTTTATCATCAGCACGATCATGGATTGCTCACAGAGAATCTTCAATGGCAAATACCTAAAGAAAAAAAAACATTGCTTCACATAAGAATTCCACTGCTGCACCACGCAGAACATCAGAAAAAGCACCCTCACTGCTTATGCGATGTAGGCATGAAAATAGTTATCCACATATCTCGATCATACGGCAAGCAGTACTTAAAATCAACACGGAAAGAATTAAAATAAAAAAAAGGATCGTATATCCAAGCATGCTTTTATATATATAGTATAATTAAGCCCATCTCCAAGTCTATGAACCTCAACATTATACAATCTATACACCCACCTGTGTATATAAAAGATTGATATTCTGCGAACTGGTAAAAGATTGCATAGTTAACCAATTCATGCACGAGAACAAGAAACCAGGCAGCGAGAATCGTAATCAATAAAGTATGCCTTGCCGCATACAAACGATTTGCATCATTGTGTAAACAGATGCTTGTTTTGTTCTAAATTTAAATCAAAATGTAGACGTCACAATTGAGTGTTGCCTGTGTGAATTAATTGATTTAATAAGTGAACAGGTTATATCATGTGCATGTATTCTAATTTGTTTATGGACTAAAGGGTTAATGTAACTGGTACTCCTGGGGACATTTCCTCCCTTTAGCCAGACAAGTAATGTATTCCTTTCTCTGCAGAGGCATCTCATTTTCCAGTGTATTTATCTTCTGCGCACAGTGCTGTCATTCGGCAAGCAACGGCCTCCACAGAGTGAGCGCCTCATGCAGAATATCAATGAGCTGCCTGCATCTCCGCCCAGACCGCAGAGATGACGCATCCAGAGTTACCGTTAACGGTCGTGCCAGCACACTGGACTCAGACTCCTGGATCGAGATCTACTTGCACTATTTATTGTATCAAATCATTTCGAAATGAGAAATTCTAGGGCACATTGGGAAAGCCAAACAATTCTTATGGGCTGAAAAAAAGCTCCATTCTCTATGCTACCCTTCATCATTCAAGCATCTATAGTGTTCATTTATTGCTGATTGAAGGACAACCTTCAGAGGTAGCTCAGTTTTTAACGCTTCCGTTATATGCTGTCTTCTTGCAACAACTCTGCTAACCTCTAAAAATCCTATCAAAGTCTGAACATAAATTGAATGTGTATGCAATGTAATCCATTCAAGAAAATAATCCCTTTAAAATAGAATCCTATCAAGACTTGGAAAATATTCAACTACTCCATAAATCCTTTAGGATATCTTTATATGTGTAAAGATTTGTGTGCATATATATCATATTTGCTCAAATATAAGATGAGGTTCTTTTCAGAGCAAATGCTCTGATAAATGCCCCTCGTCATATATTTGACGTCGTTTTATAATCCGACCTCACATAGAGGTCTGACTATAAGACTAAGATCCAGATCCCCCGCAGCACTGCAGGGGACCGGGATCCTCCTCTCTGGCAGCTGGTGGGCGTCTGTGCGATGCGCACATACAACCTCCATTGTAGCCCGGCACCTCCTCTGGGGCTCCTATGAAGGAAATCTGCCCATCGTGACCCTAAGAATCTACCCATTTATACTAAGCCATGAAGAAGATAGATATGAGAATTTATTGTTGCAGTAATATAGTACTGTGTAAGTGAACCTCATATACAAGTGGGTTTGAAAGGAAATCTGATATGACTGGCTATTGCAGGAATTAATTATGGGTTCCTTACAGGTGGAAAACCCATAACTGATTTGTGTGATTTTTTCCCCTTCATTCCTCCTTCACCACTTTAATTCCATATCACTCCGGCATCTATTTATTCTTCATTTCTTAAGGTCAGCTCTTTTTATTTAATCTCAGAAATAGCCTGATCACTTTCCCAGCAGAAATTGCATTGATGATTCTAGGGACCTAGAACTTTAAGGGGTTAATGATGGAAATACTAATTATAAGTAAGAAATGCAATCACCATGATTCCAGGTATTATGGAGAGATAACCTTTCACTGTTCTGTGTTTCCCCACTTCCAGCCTCTATACTAGTATACATACACACAATGCCTATATACAAATTTTCAACCATCTAAAGAATAACACTCTGAGGTCCCAAAAACGTCATTTTACTTGTTTTTCCATGTTTGCCCAATAAAAGTCATCAACTTCAATTAAGCATTTTTCTTACCTATACAGATAACTTCAATATTTGACAAACGCATACTCCATAAATATGCATTATGCCTCTTTTTTACAATTACAATAGGCTTCTCACCCTACTTCTTGTATTCTCCAATATTCCCGATCAATGACTTTCAACAATTAATTTAGAGCTTCAGACCCCTGAAGTCAGTCTAGTCAGAACGAATGTCACATAATTCTCTGCATAGTCACCATTAAGCCCCATCTAATAAGACAAATTTGTACATTGTTATTACACACAATAATACACAAAGTAACTGCCTGCATAATAATATAGTAGTATATTACATTTTTGTATGATAAAGATATAAGCTAACAGTTCTGCCAGAGGATTAGACCGCACACTACAATTGACAGGTATTTTATTTTATGTGTACATTTTTTAAAATCTTTTTTATTACCATTTGTTTAGCGTCACGTATTTTATTAATTTGGGGAAGTTCATATCTGCTCATATTAATTTCTTGCGCATTCATTTGTATTTCATTTACCCGGGTTCTGACACTTTGAGAATCTTTTTTGTTGCACCGTGGCATCATAAGTAGTGCACTTAATATAAAGGCTATGCACATGTAATTTGTATGCTGTGTCTGCATAATCCTCGCAGAGAAGACTGTTATAACCAAGAGATGAGTGATTCACAGAAGAGACATGGAAAATTGATGAAAGGAAAACGAGATAAGAGTGCAAAACTAATTAGGAATCAGGGAATTGATCTAGGTAATGCACCAAAGGCAAAAAAAAAACAAAAGGCAACCTAACACAATATCTCTTCTGATTTTGTGAATTGGTGAAACACATAATTGCTTATTTGTTTCAGCTTTTCAGTCCGATTCACATTTAAAACTCAAGATACTTCCCGATGATGAGTAGTTTTCATCTGCCTTGACCCAGAGCTGTGGCACCCCAAGATGTACTATAGAGGAGGGTCTCTTCCTCCCACCCTGATGGGCTCAGGGACATGAGTTTTAGCCAATAACAAAACTAATAGCGCTTAGTTGAGCCCTTGTGATTTATAACATTGGTGTTCAAGTCAGGGAATAATAGATAAGCACCCAAACGCTCAGAATAAGTCTTGAGTAGAAAGAAAGGCATGATGTGCAAAGATGTGACAGGTAGATGAATTCTCACCATAATGTGTACATGTACTACAATTACAAAGTATGTAGAACACCGCGATATAAGGTCTATATGGAATAGCATATAAAATGAGGACTGCTCTATCTCTGAAAACAAATCGTTACTCTTTTTTACCGTGATGCTGAGCTGTGTAGTAACACAGAGGAAGGACAATATTCCCTGATTAAGCAGCAGCTTAAAGGCAAGTAAGGGTAAGATGAACTAGCCATGGGTCTAGGTTTCCTAAAGTCTATGCTCTGCACCTCAAGTATGATCATTTTTTTTTAAAGAACACTTTGCAAAGAAAACAGTGAGCATATACGAGCAAGACATTTCTAGAAATGAGGGGAGGGTGCTCAGAAAACCCAAAGTCCCTCAGTTGTCATTTTTTTCCATCTTCATCTTCTGCCTGGCATTTGGTTGATAGGAAAAAGTCCCCTCTCTTCTCAGGCATTATTCGAGCAAAGCCATCTGTCCTTGCAGCAATGAAAACTCTCTGCCTGCCCTGTGTTGGCCTTAACCCACTGTTCATTCCGCATACTATAACAAGAACAATTTTGCTGTCAATACTTTATCAGCACTTTAAAGGTCAGCTTTCCTGTATGGCCTTTTAACGCATCTTCGGCTTAACTCACAGACAGATGTATTAGTTGTTTGATATGTATTTGCCAAACATCCTGCAGAGTGACAGTGGAGTCGACCACCCATGGCTGGTTCATCTTCTCCTCCCTGGTACAAGTCGTCTGATACACATGACTACCTAATGCGTGCCTCTCTTCTGCAAGTAATCAGAACACCTATGTTGGAGACATCTCCTCTTATGGAAAAAGGGGCACCAGGAGTATATATCATTGAGTCTATTGTTCTGATTTGGTGATGTATAAATACACCGGCAAAAAATAGAATTCAAAGAGCGTTGACATGGCGCAGTGTAACTGACAGCTGAAACATGTATGATAACAAGTGGGAGGGCAAAAAGACAGGTGTATAAAGAGCGATAACCAGTCTATACATGATGAGTGAAGCATGCAAAATGCGCACGTGTTCTCCCCTACCATGAGTGATTGGTTTCCTTGTGACTTTAATAGATGCTAAATTATTAACAGATAATTACACCGCTTAGCTGCTACTAAAATATTAAGACACACTTGTCCCCAAAGAGGCAAGGTGCCAGTGAAATCTCTAGTAATGAATAGCTAAGGGGGGAAATGAGAAGGAGGGTGTTGTGTGTGTGTGTGTGTCAGATTTTCTGGGTAACTCTTTCGGTGCTAAGGTAACACACACAAAAAGCAAAGACGCTTATTGAATACAAAATCAAATTAAGCCGCTCCAGTGCTAGCTAATCAAAAAATAATCTCCCGACGAGGGAAGGCTACCAACCCGAGGAATCCAATTTGAATGTTCCTCTGCTAGGATAGTAACATAACATGCAATATATATTTTTCTACATTTAAGGAAAAAATGGGCTTTGCGCATCGTGTTTTCTTTCCCTTAAGGCTCTCGAGGAAATAAGCGTGGTTGGTCATTGGAAACTTGAGCTCATGTGATAGCAGATAGCAAAATCCCACCTGGGGTGACAGGAATTCTCTGTTACATCATCACTTGTCTGTCTTGCATCAAGAAGTCTACGTTTTGAGAATAACCTCACACACCGATTAGTTTACTACAAAGCAAAATCTTACTACAAACATCCAGCTGAGTTAACATCAAGAGAACATTGGAAAAACATGTAGTCAAGTCTTAAAGCAAAGTTGTCTCGTCAAAGGAAGGACAATTCTGGCCAACATTAAAATGATTATGACAAGTTAAGTTATATCATAAAACTGTTTTAGATAAATTGCCAACAAGGCAATAAACGCAAGGACGAATCTACGGTGGGAGGAAGGCCTGTGATTAATTCATTCATTTAATGGTCATTGCAGCTGCTTGCTACCAACACACACCCGTCGGAGTCCATTTTTATGATACATTCAATGGCCCCAACCATTCTGCTCAATTCCGTTTTACTGCATTGAACATAACGAAGGTGCCAGCATACGATGTTATATACAAACTCATTTACAGCAATAGCGTGGCCAGCAAAGGATGATGGGAAGGGGAGAGCTGGCAACATTTAGCCTTTTTAAAAAGCCAAGTGGCTTTTTAATAAAACATCCGTTAACAAATTTGACAGACAACACACTCGATGTTCACTTATCCAGTCCTGCCCAAAATACATTCACAGAATGTAAATGCATGCAAAGCACATACAATGGAAACGTAAAGAGTCCAATCTCAGTGTAAACGCTGCCTAATGTCTGTGTTATGACAGATACTACACCTGTGCTACGTGAAATTCCAAATAAAACACACAAAAACACTTCAGGATCACCCTAGATGGAAAGTCCACCTCTGGCCAGGAGGAATGAGCTGTTTTCCCCCAGAACACCACAAACAGCTGCAGCCCCCAAAAGAGTGATTACGTTACTGAATATATGCGACAAACTGTATCTGAAATATCATCGATTATTGGAGTTACACATGATACGCATTTTTGTTACTATGGTAATGTTGATGGAGAATTTGACGCAGTACAGATTAGTTAAGTAGTAATTTATCATTCACGGGAATATTACGCATACAGAATTACAATTTCACCTAATGTCTGTTCTTGCAGTGGTATTTAATGCCTACTCTTTTTAACTATGGCTTGACTCATGAAGAAGACTTTCAATTAGTTTGGATTTACAAAACAGCGTGTAGAAGGAAGTATATTTCAGAAGATGAAACCCGGGGGAAATATTATGTGTAACATCTTTTTCTACCAAACCAGTGATGAAAGTCTGCTTTATGCAAGTGGTGTGGCTCAGGCTTCATACATCCAGCAAGTGCTCCAGTCCACTTGACCCATCAAACCACAAGAAGAATCAAAAATGATGATCGTGGATATGTTTTTGGAAATACAAGAATTTTTAATGCCCACTGTATGTTTACACATTGAAATATAGAAACATTAGTATTCAACGGCAGGGTATAACCATTCCCCGTATCTAGTCTATCCATTGATTCCTGGTGTAAAGACTCAAACTTTAATTATACCTTGGTCTTTTTTTATATTCAGGATATTTAAAAGCCTACCCCCAGGACACTTGGGAGAAATCCACATTCCTTAACTAAGAAGTCAAGAAGAGCCGAACACAAAATGTCCCTGATTTTAGCGCTCTTTAACCATTGTAGAAAGCAGGGGTTTTAACACAGATTTTTGGGGTCAATTAATAAAGTGTAATATGACCAAAGGAGTTCGCTCTCTTTTGACTGTGAGTGGTTGACATTTAAACTCAGTGAAGCTATGGATATAAATTAAAAGTACAAGACAGTATATACATCACACATGTACTGTAAATATTTCCTAAAAAACCTAATAACCCAAACCACAACATAATACTTAAGGTCTCTGTGACAATAACTGATGAAACACAGTCCAAAACCTCACCCAGGAGAATATTTAGCTAATATACTTAAATGGATGAAATATCAATGGTGTTGGTAAGTTTTCATATTTTAGTATCTGTGAGACTAGAGATCATAGTAAGACGTAGACTCGCATATACCGTACTTTTAACACCTCTGATGTCCTGATATTGAGTTGCCTGCACGAGTTGCATAGGTAGCCTAACAGTAAAATGTTAATTTACAAACCCATACACTGGAAACAAGTTGGTTTCAGATTTAACATGTTATTATCTGGGAAAGACTTCAAAAGTTCATCTATTATTCTCATGCATGAACAGGTCCAAACTAGGGTGTTTTTACAGGACACGCATAAATGGGAACTCCACCCACCATATGCACTTTAATGGATATGATACCTGTGTGGTCTCTTTAAACCTTAGTGAGGTCCATTTTGCAAATCTATTCTGCAGAATCCCCCCAAATGCTATTACCACTTGTCCCCCTTTTGCTGTACAAGAGATGCATTCAACCAACCAAATTTATCTCCCTGCACACAATATACTCCCCTCCAGTGCTGGCTCTGGTGAACACTGCATTTTAGGGTCTGTTCAGACTCCAATATGCATGTATAAATGGCTCATTAGACTGTCGATTCAAAAGGTTGACCATACAGTCCAAAGGAAAGCAGAAGGCTGAACTCATGAGCAGGAGGGTCAGTAAAAAATATCCCAGGACAAAAATGCAGTCAATGTAGACAGATACTAGGTCCTAACAGACCTGGACTGGAGCCAAGGGATGAACATATGAGGCACATAACAGTAGACAAAGGTAGGCAACATTGTTGTAGGTCATAGATTAGCAACCAAAAGCACTCTAGACAGAAACCAAACTAAATCAGCAGAGGCAGCATAGAAGTAGTACGTCATAATCGGGTCAGCAACCGAAAGCACACTGGACAGGAGCTAGCTGAATCAGCAGACGAGTACAAGCCAAGTCAGGAACCACTCAGAAATTCACAAAAATAACTCACTAATTTAAACCAAGAAAGTGTGAGGTGGAAGTGCAATACCAAAGTTTAAATAGAGCAAACCGCCAGGAAAAGGGTTCAATCTGAGGTTAAGCAGGTTCAGTTGCCTGCAATCATTCCTAATAGCAACAGGGAGGATGTGTGAGAAAAAATGGAGTGTCACGGTCGGCCACTATGAAGGAGGCAAGTGCTGACAACAGGCCCGGACTGGGACAAAAAATAGGCCCGGGCATTTAAGCCTGAGCAGCCCATTTTTATTTATTTATTGTTAAAGCCCACCCTTCATGTACCATCTTTGCATTTACTCAATCATTCACACAAATCATTAACACATTCATTAATGCAGTCTCACAAATCATTCAAGCAATTTATCCACACATTTACTCATTCATTGTCATACGCATTCACACACTTCATCCACACATTTACTCATTCATTCTCATACGCATTCACACTACCCCCTCTCTCAATCTTATCTGCCCCTTTTCACTATGTACCCCCTTCCCCACTTCTCAATATGTACCCCCTCTATCCCCTCCCTTTCTCACTATATAACCCCCCCTCTTCCCCTTCTCACTGCACCCCCATCCCTCACCCTACTTACCGGACTGACTGGGCCTGTGCGGCCTGTACGGCCACATTAACGCAGAGCCCCTAAAGCACGTCGCAACTGTGACCGGGTCCGCCACTCTAAGGGGCCGGGAAGCCCCCACCAGGGCCGGCCTTAGGG
>VKOC01000008.1:31401256-31418917 GCA_009364415.1 Spea multiplicata
ATATATATATATATACACATATATACCCTTACAATCCTTTCTCCCCATCCCTTACCTTTCTCATCCTCCATCCAATTTTGTGAGCGCGAGGTCTGTCACTCCATGCTTCTGCTTTAGTGCTCCCTTATCACCATGCGCCAGCTATGGATGCAGAGCCCTGGGATGACATCATTGTGGCGCTCATTTGCCGGCACGTAGTGATTAGGGAGCACTGAAGCCGAGGTCTAAAGTGACAGACCTCGCGCTCCCTAATTTTGGGCAGATAGAAGGAGATTGTGATCTTCCAACTAGTCCTGAACGGTGCGGCTGTGCGCCCCCCCCCCCTCGCAGCTGCGCCAGAGGCGAGTGCCTCTCTCTCCTCACCTTTCCTACGGTCCTTGTCATTTACAAAAGGAAGAACGTCTGTGCTGTATTTAATCCATTTCATGTTATTTTAATGGACAAAATGTAATTTTCTTTCAAATTAAATTTCTTTCAAAATAAGTTACCCTAAACTGTTAAATGGTAGTGTATATACTATATACATATATGTATACATGCATGCGCGTGCGTGATTTTACTAGATTTTGCATTTAGTGTGCACATGAATTAAATATTACTTAAGGTCAGTTAAAAACAACACTTGCACTGAACGAGAACGCACCAAAATAGTAATGTATGTATAACATAGATCCCGGAAGGATATATGTTTGTTTGTTTCTTTTAATTCACTGGCTACAGTAAATGTGATCTAAATTAACTATCTGCTGCCCCCTGCTGACATTTTATATTTAAAAGCGTTACAAAATATAATGGGTCCTATGTTGAAATGTGATGTATGTTAAGTGGTCCTATTACTATAGCAACCATTCCATTCGTTACTATGGCAATATGATCGTTTGCCAGACACTTAAATTACCTTTAATAAATAACACCAATAAATCATATAAGTATAATAAAACATATATCATTTCATATTTATATTAATATCTGTACTTGACAGTATGAAAATATTTTCATTTTAAAACATAATAAACTATATCTAATTGTGTGAGCGATTACTGGCAAAAAGTGTATTTAATATATTTCCTGCTAATATTATTTTCTATAACTACATCCAGAATATGAAATCTGGACATTCCTCTTTTCCATGTCTTATATGTTTAGACATGATCCGATGATCAGTTTCCCAACATAGGCTGGGGATTATCATGCAGCTGCTGGGTGATGAATGACGGATTCTGTGCTAAATGACAGGGACAATGCAGAACCCAGAATTGGAGCTGTTTGAATTAGAAAACGAAGGCACAGCTCACTGCTCAACCCTGGCTCAACTCCCTGCCCCCGCTTGCCAATTGCTACTGGAATACAACTCACACCACCCTCATCCTGAACCTGGATTCTCATTGCATATACTGAAATAATTTGCATTTTGAAATATTACAAAATGTTCAGAATGGGAAAAGTAATAGGCTTATGACTAACAATTTTAAAGGGCTTGTTGTACTAATACATTTATTATTAACTGTATCCTTTAGTACGCTGAGTAAAAGTAATGTAGGACATAAATTATTTGATTCTTTCCACCGAGGTTTAAGCACATAATAACCATGGCACCAAGACATTGTGCTGCCTGGGTCCAAGAATGAAATGAAACACTACACACACACCCACCAAAGCCACACCCACATCCATTATATCACGATTAATACAGTCACTCATTCACACTATCTCTATGTCTCCCTACCTACTCTGCCCCTCTCTTTTACTGCAGCTCTGCTTCTTCCCTTGCCTCTTCTTGTTCTTCTTTCTTCGCCCGCTCCTCTGTTAACCTGTGCACTTCCGCAAAAGGGCAGAGCACTTCCCTGATTGAAGGAATGAGGGGGAGGTTGTCCCTGTAGCTCCGCTTATTTGCAGAAGTGCACCAAAAGGCCTGAATGATGTGGATAGATTTGTGGAGAAAGAGGGGTGCAGAAACGCTTCTCTTTCTCCACAAATCTATCCTGAAAGAACATGCCCTAGGGCAGAAAATCACCACCCCTGTCAGAGAGCCACATTGGTCACATGGACCCACCAGGACCCATGTAAGGGCCATAAAATTAAGGAGACAACATTTTGCACGAGTAAAACTCTATTTATGGGTAGTTTGGTTATTTTCCAGTTGAAGAAATTACATCGCTAACGCTAGTTAGCATCTCCGTGAGCATTACATATAGTGCTGAATGCAGTAATGTATGCTTGCATTGACATAAACTTGGTGTAAACTAATTTTGTTCCAATAAACTTTTGTAGTCACTCTTGCAATATTTTCCCTGATCAAGAACCACTCTGAGATGATTTTTCTGGCAACGCTAACGTCTTCTGAGTCCATGTGGATGATTAATCCTGAGCTATTCTATTGTTTATTAAAAGTAGGATGATAAGGAGTCATGCTGTTTGTCTAGCACAAGAAAGCTGAGCTACAACACATAGAAATAGCTAATACGCAGCGACCTGTGAACATTTTTATGCAAAACCTAAAACGGGTTTTTTTTTTTAAAAAAAAAAGAAAACTTTTGGTGTGAGAGCTACAACAGCACTATTAAACTGCCCCCTTGCTGTGATTTAGCCGTGCCCACTCCATGCCCATTTTTCCTCCCACGCCCATACAAATCTAGACTTATCAGTGTGGTGACATAACAAGTATTGTTGTTTTTGCCAGTTGAACTCTTCCTGTATTACATGTCTTTTGATCTGTTAACGAGGGCACACCTACAGTGATTCAATATACCGGTGAATGAAAAATCTTAATTCAGTCTCTCTCTGCCCACCATCCTGCATGGATGGGGCAATCGGTGGTGTGCTGGGTTATGTTGGACCTTTAGGTTGCGGGTTAGTCTTGGAAAGTGTTGCATCGTATGTTGGGCTGTCACTCATTTATTGTATGTTACTGTGTTTTTGTCTCTTATTAAATATCTGTTTGTGTTATATTTTTTTATATTTGGTTTTAACACCACAATCAGCAGCTATACCCACCCACTGTGCAGCGATCACTGAACATATATATGCTGCTAGCCCTGCCCTACACTAAACCACTCTTCCCAGAAGAGGAAGCGCTCCATGTAGCCTAACCTTATTACCTTATAGAACATCACTGAGCTGAAACCTGCTGCATCCCCTTTTTGACTATAAAGTCCATCATTAAGTACCCATAGATTGTACTGGTGGTCAGTCAAGTAAAACAGGGATGCACATAGCACGCATTAAAAAAAATTGGTATCCGGCCTGGACTGGCTATTTATTCTCATACTTACCCAAAGTGGCGTTCTAGCAGCAGGTTGAATACTGCAGTCTCTGGTCGCCGGCTGGATTCGCATGGAAACACTCTACAAAAGTAATGTACAACTGCCTGCACGTACATCATTTAGTGGCATTTGGCCGTAAAATGCCAGGGCCACTTAGCCAACTCCGGTCCAGCCCTGATGGGTCAGAATGGAATGGAGGGTTTTGTTAAACTTAACTTTTTGATGCATCTTGTTTACAGCCATGGTTATTGGTTTATGCTTGGTTCACTAAATTTTATGTTGTGTTCTCACCATCCCAGATAATGATCATTTCTAAGGAATGTATCTATTCCTGTAAGAGTGTTAATTAAAACAGAGCTTGGCAAAAAAAAAAAAAAAAAAAAAACAGTATTGATTTATTTGCATAATTACTGTAACAGTAACTTGTAATTCCTACAACATGAAATATCATTGAAAAAATAATTTATTAGTCATCACAAAATTACAGTAATGTGTTATGTGTTATGTTATAATTCATTACTGATTAAAACAAGTTCAAATGTATTAATTACATAAAAGTTACATAAAATTACATAAACAGCAAAATCCTTAATTCCTTACTAAACACTGGAAAAAAAATAGATAAGTAATTATAAGTGAAGATACAAACATCTGGAGACACCCTTGGGGGTTCTTGTTTGGGTTGAGCGTTAACATCAATATATATTAACAATCAAAGACACAACGAGGCTATACAACATGGAACTTAAATAAAAATGCACCATTCACTGGAAAAACCTAGGAAAATATTTTTTCGGGTATTACACTACTGGAGGTGTAGGGTGATGTATTGTAGTATTGAAGAAAAGTGGATTTTGTTTAATGTTACTTCAGTAGTTTATAAGAGCATTGCCGCGGGATTACAGTCATGTGACATTTAGATGTGCCGCGGCACGCACTGTGTTGACCGCTTGATGGCAAAGCATTTGAAGGTTTTTCCTCAAAATACAGAGGGATTAAATAAAAGTCAGAATATATAAAATATATAAAAACCAAATGTGTATTTTGCTATGGCAACGACTTATAGAAACGTATTAACCAAACAGATTTGATCTATACATAACAGGAAGGAAATTTTATTTCAAATGGCTGAAAAGGGTTAATGGATGAATGTGGCATTGAATCCTCCATAATAACCATGGCTTTCAGAGAAGTTAGTCATTTGAAATACAATATAACTGTTTTTTGTGGGGGGGTTTGTTTTTTTTTCAATACCAGATTTTCGCAGTGCATCTCTAAAACCTGGAAATAATGTGGAAATAATTAAAACTGTAAAGATTCTGCTGTGGATGTTTTTTGAGTCCTAATGTAAGGAACACAGTGCCCTTTCAAGTGCTTTTTAATGGAATAATGATCCATTATGATAATGATGAATATCATAAACATCACAGTCAACAGAAACTGTGCAACCAGTGGGAAGTTCTTGCTCCACATTTTTACATCATTATACCAAAATGTCTCTTTATTAAAACAAAATGATAATTCCAGTGTATAAAGCTATTTGGGTAAAAAAAAACGAAGCAAAAAATTACTATTCACCAGGGATGGACTGACATACAAAGATGATAAAAAATTGCCCATTGCACTGCCTTTCTGGGGCTAGTCTTAAAGCCTCCCCGTGTGATTGAATTACACAGAGATGTATGGAAAACCGTGAGTTCCCCTGTCTTGAAGAGTAACAGAAGTGCGTATGTGTGATTACCTAAAATTAATTATTGGAACCTTTGCTTCATATAATAAGTGCAGAGCAATACAACAGCTGCAGTAGAATGTGTATAAACAATAGATTGCAAGCTCATGTGGCTTGGATTGACTTTTATCTGTCTGGTAAGGCAATAGAAAGAGCCCGTTAAAATAGTGATGAACACATTGAATAGAAATGTATGCAAGATTGTGGGGACGTAATACTGTTTTGGTTTTTATGAAGAACATCGTCTATGTGCCATACAATAATGACAATACAACATTTGGTGCTCATTTTCTTTCCAGGTTTGGCTTTCATTCCTAGCCTAGCCCTGCTGTTCGCTGTCACATTTTCACAGTTTCCATAATGGGAATAGGTACGGTATGCGTACCAGCAGCGACAAAAGGATTTATTTACGTTTCAAAATAGAAATAAATTATAAACTGCAGCTTGAAAACTTTTTGCAAGCCAGTTACTTAATGTGTCTACGCTTGTGAGAAATCTTTCCAGTAAAACATTAAAGGCTCTTTGTTATTCACTGATTGGCTGCGAGAAAAAATTATTTGATCCCCTTGCTAATTTTGTACGGTTTGCCCACTGACAAAGACATGATCAGTCTATATTTTAACGGTAAGTTGCTTTGGACAGCGAGAGACAGAACAACAACAAAAAAAAATCCAGAATAACGCAAATTTCAAAGAAGATATACATTGAATTGCATTTTACTAGCGAAATAAGTATTTGATGCGTTCCTGTCTTCCCGTGCCGGTTCAAAATAGTTTAGGAAGGGCCCTTCCGACCTGGATTGATGCGGTCCGGGTCAGAAGGGCCTTTATTAAACAATTTGAACCAGTACGAGGAGACTGGAAGAAGGGGTCGCAGGGGTTGTATAGCTCACTTTAAATGACTTTAGCATAGCTAATGCTTATCCCTCTTGGGAGAACATTAAATAAAAGTCTTGTTTTCTTTGATCACCTTTTGATTTTGAGTTCCTATTTATTTTTGAGAGTGTTTATTGATTTATCTTAATGCCATTAAAAAAATGTAATACAATATGATAGCATCTCACTGTGATAATGACTCCATATTGTGAGAAAACAGGACAGAGTAGATAAGTATCCACCATCATTTTTTTTTGCTGCTAATTGAAACAAAGTAGCCTGTATGTTTTACTGATACGTATACAATTTGTACTGAAGGCACTTGCATTTAGACACAAAATGGTTAACAAACACAACATATGCATGGTATGTCAGGCTATATTAACATTTAAAAGGACACTACAACTATCATATGCGTTATAATTAATATGATAGTTACATGATACATTTTCTATGATATTCGCCTTACAGAATCCCCCCAAATGCACCTTTCCCCACTCCCCCAGCTATTTTTTGTGTGTGAGAATGTGCACGGCCTGATACAAAGTGATATATTTTCCTCTAGTGACCTCCAGCGCGGGCAGAGATCTACTCAGACAGCGGGTTGTCTATTGAATTCAGTGGGATTGCTATTCTGCCACCGATTGGTTGCTTGAAGAAGCCAATCAGTGGCAAGAACAGTCAGACTAGAGAAGAGGGCAGCGGCAGTGTTGCAGCCTCTATATCACGTGAGTGCTTTCTTTTGTTTGCATATTAAAGTACTAGCATAGCGCTTTAATATGCATTTTTTTTTTAAACAAAAACCTTATGTATTATGTATATTATGTCTAATTCATAGTCATTACCCGGATTGCAGTGTGTCATTATCACATCTTAATTATCGTTCCCGCAAGCCGCACAAAAAACACAAACCCATATTGACGTTTAGGCAGGTTTCTAGAACTGACCCGCAACAATCCAGCAAATACATACTTTAAACATTGCATATTTCATTCTAAGAAGCCCAGAAATAATATGTGGAACGTTATGTGACACCCAGAGATTTAAGTGGTGGCATTATATGCGTAAAGTGTGCAGCAAGCGTAAAAGGGACTGGTCTGTGATGTAATTATACATTTTATACATAGAGTATATATAGAGAGTGATAAACAGACTGCCTAAACATCTGCCTTCTAGAACCCCAACAACCATGTGCAGGATTTGGAGAGATTCACAGGTGGTTCAATTAGTCTGAGTGTTTCTGAAAAGTCCACCTGTACTAATGGAAGCCAAGCTCATGCGGGGGAGGGGGGACTATCTTGAAAATCTACACCATGGGAGGGGAGTATGTGAGGACTGACATGTATCTTTATGACAGTATTATGCTTATTTTTAAGTGCCCATCTAGAGCGGTCTTTATTGTTAATGGTGAACCAGGCAAACCCCCACTGGCTCCTCGCCACTCATCATGGGATTACAACATTTTTAAATGGGAATTGTCACATCTAACATAAAATTCCAGGATAATAGAATCAAGCACAGAAAAAAACACATATAGTTCCTTTCTAAGTTCAATTCAAATCTATATTTTCCTGCTCGGAGATCCATCAAGGTCTAACTTTTGCATTTCCTAAGATCCCTCACTAAGATTGCAACGGAATCCTACTGTCAGTCTAAGTCGGAAGTCCACTTTTTGGATTCTGTCTGCATTATTTTGGCCAGCTGTGCATGATGTTCAAGTGCTGCAGCCATGCTGTTCTTCTGTAAGGCAAAAAATCATAAAAATCCTAGGGTAGGAAACTACTTTAAATGTGATTGAGTTGCTAGAGGGCAATTCTTCATACCCCACGACAAAGCTTAACATAGATCCTTTTAATATCATTATTTAAGTGAAAAGGAAACATTTATTCATATTATTTATATATATATATATGTGTGTAAGAATAAAGGCTAGGACTAATATGGAAGATGACATTTTCCCTGTCTGTGGTCCATAAGTGCCCATGCGCCAGTCTTTGGAACCACAGTCCTTTAGATCTACAGCCCTAAAATTCACAAAATAATATCTACATCAATTGAAGAAACTGGTTTCATAAATTGAATTGTGTAAATAAAATGCATTATATTCTTACTCAATTACATAAATAAAAAAAAAAAAAACACAAAATAGTTTAAAAAATACTTGCTAAAGACCTACCCCCTAAACCACAGCTCTGCCCACACTTCCTAAAATGCAAGCGACCCTCTAGGCATTTAAATTGGCCGTCCTCATCTTCCAGTCATAGTAGTGTGAAAAAATATATACCACATGGATATCGCTCTATAAATCAACACAACAGAAAACCACGTTTTAAAGAATTTTAGCCCTCTCAGGGCTAGATGGAAGGGTCGACACCTGGAACTGAAACACAATAATAATGCAGGGGAACCTAAAACCCCTTAAATGATATATAGAAATAAGAAATATATATATCGCACATACTCTCGACGTAAAACCCCATGGGAGATACGAAGTTCTAATTTGTTTTTTTGGTAGGATGTTCCACGTAGCCATACTACTCATCAAAATGAATGTGAGAACAATCGCTGACTACGGGTTTATTTATAAACAATGTCCACTGACAAATGTAAGGAAAAAAAAGGAGAATTAGGTCTTAAATTTATATCACAAATGTGCTTAGATTGTTTTGCATTGTCTGCCATGAGTCTTCAAAACTTCTGTGGCCACGACATATTATTTCGAGAGTTCCTAAAGTTTGGAAATGTTTGGCTTTGATGGTTTCAAAACACTGCACGCGTCAACTTACGTTTTCCATCAAGTGCTAGACCGAAAGAGTAAAACCGCTAACAGATCTTTCAACCGCCAAGTTTTAACAAGATGCCAGTGATGAAATGCTGCACTTTTTTGTTAGTTAAAAGGAGAACTGGTCAACTAAAAATTCTTAGTGAGTGAATCTTGCACCAATTCTACTTCTCTTTGACAGATCTCCTCATTGATAATGAACATCTGGGGACTTATTTAATTATTATCTTTGTTAATTGGCATACCACTCTGAATAGCCAAGCACAGAAGCTCCCATTTGGAAGCTGCCAATCATAGAAGGGGGGGGAGAAGCATTATTTCTTTCCATGTCAAATTCATTTGTTTATGAGTGGCTGCCAAAAGAAGGAGAATATACTGTAATTATATAGTGAATGTATCGCAAGAAATATATAATGCCCAGGCATTTTCACTCAGCTTTCGGGTCCCCATGTGAATGGATTTCAACAATGGCATCTCTGGAAAATAATCCCATTTTGCTTTGTACCGAGATGGGCTGAATAACACAACTATCAAATTATTTTTGTGGTTGCATTGAATCAAACAGTAGCAAATTCCTTTGTCACCTCTTCAAAAAGACATCTTCAGCTGTGACAGGTTTCCGTGTGAGTGACTGTACTATATTAACCCCTTAAGGACAATGGACGGCCTCAAAACCCATTGAAAACAATGCATCTTGAGCCCGTACATGTACGGGCTTTGTCATCAAGGGGTTAATAAGGACATCAATGGTGTCACAGATTTGTAAGGCTATCTTATTGTAAAATACGAGAGGGAAGGGAAAAATTAATTTCAACAATTCCATGAGACCTGCATATTTTGTCACTCAACTGTTTTTTCGCTTTTTTTTTTTGCTACATGGTTTTATTAGGGCTATAATATTATTAGTTTTAAAGTGGCTTTTCAAGATATTTTTCATTTATAGTTACACTGATCCATCTAATTTATATTATAATATAGATTTCTGTTGTCACCATGCCAACGCTATTTAATTGCAACAGTTCCATTATGTTATCAATAGTTACAAATCCCAAATAAGAACTGTCTGCAAAATGTAATTTATTTTGTAAAATCTAGCATCCTTAAAAAAATAACATAAAAAACAGTAGCTTGTGCTGTATGACATATTAATAATGCCAGCAAACAACCGGGAGTAAGCAAAACTTGGGTTTGCAGTCAAATGTTGCAAATCTTATTACATTTCTGCAAGCAACAATCCACCTTTCCCCATTGGTCAAGAGGAAAATAAAATACATATTAAAAAATATTTGTTTTCATTATATATACTTAGCTTTAAATTTTATATTCTCTCCACTAGCATTGTTTATTACTCTTATCAATCTTGTAGCTTTCCACTACATTTAACAAATGAAATGTTCTATAAGCACAAATAGAATTTAGGTTTACACTTTGTTGCCTTAGCGCTGCATGGCTTGTCCCATTCTCCAGTCACAATATGTCATATAGATGGAATTTTCTGTCTAGCTCATTTTACTATAAACAGTATTTTAATAAAATATAAACCACTGTCATAAGGCTTTGCAGGGGCTCTTTGTCTGGGTTGCTCATTTGAGTGACTATTGGATTATATGTTGAGTATTGTTCTGTGCTTATTGTCACATAAAGACAAATTCACAAACAGTACTTAGTTGGAATTCTGAGCCAAGTAGATAAACTGGTGCAATCTGATGCCTACAACATAGGCTCCATTGTGATCCCTCAATTTTTGGACAGCTTGAAGATATGGAGGTATATGATGTCTTATGCAAACTTTCAGTAGGCCTCACACAGGAGGACCAGAAGGAAGCCCATAATGTTCACATCTGTACCAGATGAGGCACATCTTAACCACTGCCACCGGTCCCACATGAGGACATTTTGGTCATGGTGGCAGGAATGCATTCATGTGGGAGTTCAGAGAAAGAATCCTCAACGTACATCTGCCCATCTACTATTGCCCTAAAGTTAACCAAAACCTGTTTCCATAAAAAGAATTCTCTAAAAACAAGTTGATTAATAGGAAGTGTGAAGACACCAAAGTTTGCTTGTTACATAACAAGTTTAGGAAGTGTGGAATCCAATAAAAATCTGGAAATTGAATAGCAATGTGTTCAGGTATGTGACAAAATTTAATGATCTTGATGCCTATAAGGTTTAGGATGTTAAACTATACGAGTATAATGTTTAAAAATTCAAAGTCACATGTGTCACACAGCTGACGGTAATTTAAAGATGAATTACCAGTGATGTACAAGATACATAGCCTACCATAGTCGACAGAATGGTTCTCAGCCTCTCCACCAAAATGTACAGTATCTTTGTAAAGACACACTTAAAAAGAAATGTAGATGTTTCAGAAGAGAAGGAAAATGATTGTATAAGCTGATACTACTGGCACATATAAAAAGACGTATGTAAATAAAATCATGTTATGGATAATTGACTATCAATAATTCGTAAGACAATCGGCAAATTACTGGGAGATATAGCTGCTGATGGAAACAGGTATTTCTTTATTTTAGTCTTAACACCTCTTCACACATGCCCCATTTGCTGAACACATTTCTTTTGTAATTTTAGAGTTCCAACAATAACAGCCTCAACCTGTTCTAACTTGAATGGGAAACGGATATTATGAGGTGGTGTCTTCTTTCTTATAAATCGCTTCCTTCACATACACATTGTATAATCTTTACTTTATTGAGTTCACGCAGAGATATTCTGGAATTTGAAAATTAGATGACACTGTGATACACTGATGCCCAACATTCTGAGGGATTTGGGCTGACATGGGCTGGAACAGGTACAGCTAACTGACCTTCCAATCCTTTGCCCCCTCTGTAACATACAAACTCACACACCCTCCCTCTAACACACACATACCTACACATAAATGCACACCTACACATATGCACTCAAATTAACCCATTAATACTATCACACATTCACATTACAACATACACCAACACACACACTCAAATATACTCACTCCATCACACCTCCCATATCACATATTTATCTTGCCTGCTGCCTACAGCTGCTTGCACACTGTGTGAGCAACCACGCTACTACCGCAAACCCCACCTTCGCTTAAAAAGCTGCTGTCCACTTCTGCAAGTGGGCTAGGCCAAGTTACACCAGCTTTTTTGAAGACTTTTTTGAATGTCCCCCAGGCCAGTAAACCCTTGGATTAAGGGTCCTTCTAAATAGAGGTTTTTGGAAGGCATGCATATTTGGGAAATCACAGTGCTTTATACCAAATGGATACATTCTCAGAGTTACACAGTCTGGAGTGGATGTCTTCACATTCCACTCATTTGTAATTATACCTAAGAGAGCGTGTTGCTGCGTATAATATAATTCATATTATATTCAGAATATAATACATATAATTCAGAATATCTTTACCACCTAAAAGTGGATGGTTTTCTTAACAACTATTATCATAAACTTTCGGTTGCCACCATTATCGAGTTACAAAAAATCAGAGGGTTAATGTTTTTCAGAGTTCATAAAGATCCCAGGTAGGATTATGTAAAGTATGGCATGGGGACATACAGGAAAGCGGTTTACCCCCCACCCTTTTTATTTATTATAGAAGAAAAAAAATTATTGCAATAGGGAAACTGAGTATTGCTGTTGGGATAATTAAATTGATTATATAATTAGTCTATGCTGGTTCATCATTGGCATGTACAAAGAATGAGTAATCAATCTCTTAAAATGGGGAAAATGCATACATTTTACGTGTAATTTCACATACGGCCACAAAGCCAGCCAAGGTGTCCCCAGGTAAGATGCACAATGCTTGCATGCTGTAGACTTAATTCACAATTGTCTGACCATGTGTTTTAAAATCTGTCTGACTGGTACCGTTTTTTTTGTCTTTTTACGTATATGATACTGTCTCAACAATTTAATACGTTACAGAATATGCTTGTAATTTTAGAAGTAAAATGCATAAGTAATGCAAACCATATGCACAGCAGCAAAAAACTGGATCAAAACAAAGTGAAAGCAATGGGGCTGCTATACAGATCAAAACAACTTGTAAAACATCTCCTTACAACTTAGTCAGTGGGCAGCTTAGTTAACAGCCTGTAGGTTTCCTGTTTCATTTGTGACTGTGTGCTTTCTCCTTCACATTTCTACCCAGCACATCCAGCTTGGCAGAAGAAGTCCTCCCACGCGGTAATGAGTAATTGTGCCAAATGACGATCAAATGGAAGATGTGATGATACACAGGGAGAGATAACTGATGTCCAACACATCAGCCATATGAGCTATGTATTTTTTCACCCACTTTGTCTTAAAGTTGGTTATTAAAGAAAAAAATGTATATAAAATCACCTACATCTCGAAAGTTTAGCAGTAAACCACTCCTACCATATGATATTATAGAAATAAAATGTATGTTTTTCCTTAAAATCTGCACTGTTTTTACTCATTCAGAATCAGGGCTTATGCACACTTGGACACATTTCAAACCAATCTTATCAATACAACCAATGCAATGTTACAATCATCAGAAACTCTTTTTCAGTTAGGATGGAGCCAGTATCAAATGGTCTTAGATACAACTATAGAGCATGCCCATCTGGCCCTGCCTGGAATAAAATGGCCCAACCGAGCTAAAGGGAAATTGAGAGAACTCAGAGAATTGGCAATAACAAGATGGTGGGTGCATATGCTCCTCTTCCCTTAACCTGTAGGCACCTCCTATCTTCCCTGTAGGCAAAAAACTGGACATACAGAGGACCACCATTCAGACACTAAATAAAGTATTAGGCAACTCACATATGAATACACATACAAACAACTTGTACTTAAAGCGCCGTTCTATGATTGCCCATTTATCATTCACAGATAATATAAGTTAATATATTAAAAGAAAGAAATGTTGGATGATAAAATATAAAATAAGCTGTTCAAAATAGTTTCCAGCTCAGAAATCAGTTGAAAGGCAAAACATGTCCATTTATTTTTAGTCACAGAAAACAACTGGAGGCAACAGGTGTTGATTTGTAATAGTGTACAGCGGCATTACAAGAAAATAAATATGTCTAAGTGCCTTTCAGACATAGTTGTTAATTTGTCAACGCCATAGTTTTAAGCCTTAGCAACTCGGCATACTGAACATCACTGAGGGAAAATTACATTACGGCCCGCCATCATAGAGCTATTACCTACCATGGGTAAAAAGTAGAATGTCTTATGAAGCAATACAAATCATATCAGTCAAAAAATAATCAGTTTGACTGGCATAATGGTCTGCATGGTAAATGGGCTTTAACTTTTTTCCAATGCAGGAGGAATCCCAATAGCCTTTGCATCAAGAACTATTGGACATTTTAAATCAATAGTCAATATACCAGCCAACTATCCTTTTTTGGATCCATGTCCCTCATTCACTGTTTTCTCCCCTGATGGCAATCTTTTCTAGGAGCCCGGGATTTTTAGTGGGTATGAACATATCCCAGGGCTCTACAGCCCTAACGTCACAATATTGTGCATAGAAACAAAAAATTCCCCTCAGTCCAACATCAAACAAAACATATCCATCTTGGACCATTTGAAAGGTTGTGTGAAATACAGCAAGCTCTTCTCTGAATCATCCAGTAAGCATTGAGGACACTGGGCCAGCAGCTGCTCCGAGCCCCACAGGTTAGATAATAAGGACTACATTAATAACAAGAGAGAATGTTGATTTAGTGGTGATTACGGAGACCTGGTACAGTGAAAACAGTGACTGGGGTGTTGTTATACATGGGTATTCTCTATAAGGAAAACACAGAAAAGATAGGAAAGGATGGGGGGTTGGCCTTTGTTGAAAAAGTAGCTGGAAGACTAACCTCTTCAGAAATGATGGTTTCCTAACCTATAGCCTGGAGCTTTTTTGCTATTATTGCCATGTTTGTTAAACCAAGATTGCCTATGCTTGATTTACCAACACAAATTAGTAGGGCCATCTTTTGCAACCACAGAAACTCAAAGTGTAATCATTATTTATGCTAGTAAAAAATAAAACCTAGACTAAAACATTTTGCCATTTCGCCCAGCTTATGCATTCAAACAGTAACAGTATACCGGCACTCCTACTGCTGCCTCCTGCAGATGAGGAGAACCAAGGCTCTCTTTCAATACGTTGCTCCTGCAAAAAAACAATTCAGCAAAAGGACACCGTAATATGTCCTATGGACAGTCCTGGCACCTTTTTTGTGCATTAGTATGCCCATAAAGGATGCCAGCGGGTTAATCTGATACATGAGGAGAAGAAAAACAGTTTGCATAACCTTCAAGTTATGTGGTTGCGCGTATAGGAGTAATCCATAGACCCTTGGAGATGAAGTTTGATCTGCTATCTAAGCAAATAACTAAGATGACAATAAAAGGCAAGGTTATCATTATGGGGATTTAATATATCCAATGTAGACCGGAAAAAAAGCTGGTTTTTGGCTGGGAGTAGAGATATATTAATTATTAAAGATTATCTATTAAGACAGTGGAAGAGGAGCCAAGAAGGAAGGACAGCATTCTTGATTTATTGTTTATGAAATATGACTTTATTTGGGATATCACTGCATATCACACCCCTAAAACAAAAGTGGTTTATTCACTAAACGGAAAGTTGACAGGAGAGTTTGCAAGGGTGATGTTTTTCAGTTCCTTCTCTTTACTATTCATTATGAAGAGCGAACTGCTGTAGGAAGAGCCTGGTTGGTCCCATACAATGCATAATTAATTAGGAGGATTTCTTCCAAGTCTCCTTACGCATAAAATGATGCGTTATACAGAGGCGGCTTTGGCCTTGGAGAAACTTCCCAGGGTGAGTATTTCACCACAACACTCTCCCTTTAGTAAATAAACCCCAAAGTGGTGTGCTTTGGCTTTTTGAAATGTTGGGTGATGTGGTAGTTTCAGATGCTGATGAAAAAACTACACTTAAATCTTTATCTGATTTGTGTCTGTGTATACATGCTATAATCACTCTGGATCAAGCATTTTGACTAATTCAAGTATGTTTAGACAGGAATAACCTTAGCATGTGGCCTGTTATGGGTACTTGGTGACAGGTTGACAAACACTGGTCTACAGGGTATAAATCCAGTATATGAATGTGCTCCTTACTTACGTACCACAGTCCTGACTGATGACAGCATCATTTGCACCTTGTTGACATAAGATGCCATATCCAACCAAATAACTCACTTTAAAGTGTGGGGAGGCATGAAAGAGAATCCCATACATTCTTGAGACCCTTGAATGGATGGCAGCAAATTACCAGTTAAAATAGACTTGAGTATTAACAAGGTTTAAGCATGTTAAAGGCAGAGAACAATCCTAACAAAAATGAACCTGCTCAAACCATTTGTGTATTCCCTCTACATACAGTACATCCTTATGTATTATCATATGTATCTACGTGTTCTATAAAGAAAAATATGAAGACATTCATCAGATGTTATACCAGAGTAAGGTACAGCAGCATATTCTTGCCTCGGCCATCTAGGCTTATGGCAGCAGTTCCAAGGGGGCAGCAGCTGCCGTATAACTGGGGGCAGATCAGAATAGTGGGTGATCAGTGATCACACCTCCTTGGGCCGGATTGCCGTGTAACCTGCCTATATACACTATAGAACACTGTGCCTAATTGGCACAGCCTCCGTGATGCCCTTACTCCATGTTACACATGCAGCATATCTCAACGCTCAGCATGGCAAGCAGGAGAGGCAGGGGTTACTGGCTTTGAGGCCTAGTTAAAAAAAAGTTACGTTTCTGATAAGAGGACTTTACTAGTGATGTATTTAAGGAAGTTGCTTCCACACCTTCCATGTATTCCCACCGTACAGAAAAACCACATCCTGTAATAAGACCCAGCTATAGACTTACATTGTGACAGGCAGTACCGTTTTGTGCTGTAACTAATAACTGTGCCCCTTTAGGAACTCATGTCTTGTGTCTACGTAATTCATAGCACCACAATACGATGTGATATCCTGCAGCTCTCACCTGCCCCTAGAGTTTTGGGGCCTAAAGATACCTCTGACTTTACTTCTAATCTGTCGTATGCCAATAGGGTTCTTCATGGACTCCTATGTGTCTAGTATTGCTATGCCTCATCCATATTGTACAGAGCTGCACAGCATCATTGTATAGCACTGAGAAATGTGATAGACCTATATAAATAAATCAATAATAATAATGTTTCCACATAATGCATGTTCACCTGTAGGCAAGGCCTCCAGAATGATGAGCATCTTGACAAGTTATTAGTAAACATCAAAACTACCTAAACCCCCTAATACACAATTTGCAACCATGTACTTGAAATAATACAATAAACTAAGAACTTTGTTGCATTGTCAGTAGCATTTTTGAGATCACAGGTGAATTAATAGTGAGAACTCAATGTTTTATTGATGAGTATAACTAATAATTTTTCTTTAGCATCTTCTTCTTGCACATGTTGTCTCTACTACCACTTACTGTTGGTGTCCAAGGGCACGGTTCTGGGGCCTCTACTCTGCTCTATCTACACCTCTTCTCTTGCACAACTATACTACTCTTTTGAATTCCACTATCACCTTTAGACAATGATCTTTTGCTCCATCTTCTAACTTGCCTCACTGGCTGTCTCTCTGTAATTGCTTCCATATTGGCATTCCACTACCTCAAGCTCAACATGTCGAAGACTAACCTTTTGGGTAGCCCATGTCTTCTCTAACCCCAAGTACAGATATCTCCATCTCTGTTTCCAAATGCCCAAGTTTGCTGCCTTGATGTTACACATGACTCTTCTCTCTCATTCACCCACAACATTCAGAAGTTTACCAATGCACATTGGCCTTTTGAATAAGATGAAGTGAATACCTGTGAGAGAGTGATGGCTTTATACACTGGCCTTAAGACTGGGGATGCAAGGTGTCCTTATGTGGAGCCACCAGATTAGGCCCACCTGAGCACTCACCACGTATGGGGTGGAGTACACACATA
>VKOC01000008.1:31434472-31463078 GCA_009364415.1 Spea multiplicata
TCTCATAAATGCCCACGCCTCTCAATGTCAAATGTTGTCACTAAGATTTATCAATAAATTGAATATAAGATATAAAATTAATAATAATAAAAAAATGATTGTCCACAAATTAGGCAACTGTCCTAAACAATGCAAGCCCAGTGAAATACCTGGTTTTGTCACCAGTGTTTATCAATGAAGCATGATGTATCATAAGATATAAAGATGATAAAAAAATATTTTGTGTTGCCCACAAATTATAGCTTTGGCTGGCTTGGTAATTGCGTAATTGTCTTAATCAACTAAGCTCTACATCAGAAGAGTATATATTTAATAAACAACTAAAACACACTGCTAAATTACTAATTTTTTTCTGTTGACCAAAAACTAGGCATTGTATCAGTGAAAAAAAAGCCCTAAAATAAATGGTGAAAAAAGTATACTTCAGTCCTTGTATAAGTGTGTGTATAACTGATATGCACTCCTACAGTACAGTATGACCAGTAATTCTTCACCCAATTTTTTTTCTGTATATATAATATATATATATATATATATATATAATTTGTAGGCAAACCAAAGTTTTAGGTACAGTTGGCTCAGGGTAAAGGGGTTTAGTGTTAAAATAGTTTCACGGGCACTTGGATCTGAAGTTTCAGCTTCAACTTTGCCCCAGCTCAGTCATCATAAATTAGTGAGAGTCAGGCAAGATGAGTGTAGGGGCACTCTGATAATACATACAAGAAACAAATGGTCCTCTCCACCCCACCCCCACGCTGAACTTTTCTTATTCAGCAGGAACTGCCAGAGATCTGAATACTAGCATTACCTTGTCCTCCGAATAGACTAACCCTCTGGTTGACACGAGATGGTGTAATAGGGTGTATACAAATCATTGAGCATCTTCTCGGGCACTTTAAGGGTTATAGGTCAAGGGTACCTGCAGCTCCTGGGGTGATTGACTGGATCATATGAGAGGTCACTTAAGGCCTTTCTATAAAGTATTCGTATTATAAATAGAAGTTAGATCAGAGTAACTCAAATCTAACAACCAAGAATAGGTGAATAATTTTAAAAATGCATATTTTACGGAAGGTGACAAGAATTGTAAGTTATACAATGCAAATATTAATATTATATTCAGTGTAGGTATGATGTCAACAATAGAAAACTTGATTCATAGCTATTCAAAGATACAGAACTCCAAGTTTTAGCCTATCAAACCTATCCCTAATTGGACTGACCCAGATGGAGGCAAATATACATTTTAACCATATACCAATTATGCCCACAGTGGTGATTCATTTATGTCTCCATAAGCTGTTCTTACAACAAATGACAAAATCATTTTTTTCTCTCATTTATTTCAAATAATTATTGTATATGCTGTTATTGTGTATTTGATATTTTTAGATGACTGAATTGAAGCTCATTTTTTTTTAAAGTAAACACATGAAGACATTTGGTGGACACCACATTAATTTAAAATATTAACCGAGCAGCCCAATAACAAATATATTTATTTAGTTTACCTCATCTGTATTATTGTTGATACAGTGTGCATTATACAACCAGACGCTGTTACATTTTTTTCTACAAAAATATATGTAATTTAAAAATGAAGTATAAAAGTAACAATAATGCAGGTATAATGTTAGTAAATATCAAAAATCTTGCTAAAAAGAGCATCTTAGCCCCATGGGCTCTAATTAGCTTTAAAAAGGGGCAAGATATGGGAATATGATTTTCTAAAAGAACATCTTTAAAATGTTCTTTCCCTAAGGTGAATTTATGTTATAACAGCACCCTTGGGTTCTGAACAAAATATATATGCATATTTCTCGGAGAATATAATATTAACTAGGTTTCTTTTGTCTTTGTATTTTTTTTTTAACTTCCATGTCGTCATTATTAATATACATTACTGACACCGTTTTATAAAAGCATAAATATCTTTTTTATCCTGGATATTATGACAACATATATATTAATATATATTTATATATATATTTATATATATATTCTATCTATATATCTATATTATCAAGGCGACTTTATACAAATATCAGTCAGAGTGAGAAGTGTGAAAAAAATAGTTGTCGGGCCCCTAGGGAGAAATTTACCTGTCACAGAAACCAAGGTATTTATAGAAAAATAATCTATCAACGATCTAATTCTCATCTGTCTATAGTATTATAAGTATTTTTGGAATAATCAGCATAGGCTATTTGCCCCACATTCAAATAAAATATATTTATTTTGCTTATAATTTGGCCGCTGTTATTTTCGCTGTAATGTTTATCTCCTGGAAGCTATTTACTGATATATAATTAAAATAACTATTAATGTATTTTCATAGAAATATCTGTTTATCAACAAATAAACTGTTAATGAAAATGTATGTGATTATTTTTTAACAAATGTGGGGAAATATTGTTTTAATTAAATATTAATTAACATTTTCTACTGAAAGAGGTGGCATATAAAACTAATTCATCTCATTGCATTGTGATAAATCCACTGGTAGGTTTTGCTGAGATTGGACCAGTAATGGGTTGTATTATCAGATCAAGAGACAACCAAATATTTAAGCGAATTGTTGATTTGGCGATAGCAAACATAAGATCGATACGAGCTACAAACTCGATGATCGTCAATCGATTTAACTCTTCGGATTGTAATGAGAATTTTCAAGGCTTGATGACGACTAATGATTTTAGTAGAGTTTTTCCATAAATATGATAAAGGCAAGGAGGCAATTAAAAAATATTTATATAAATCTAACCGAATTCAGTGATTTCTGCAGTTGCGGATTCTAAAGTATAATTCTCCAGTTGCTTGGTGAATGTATAATCCTAGTGTATATTATAATCCATATTTACTGAACAGAAAGAGAGATATCCAATTACGATGTTTGCAATATAGCTTTAAATTCTGTGTCTTACTGCTTATCCTGCTCTAATTACCCTCATCACAAAATACTACACAAGTAAATATAGCATAGCTGTGTAATGGCGTATTACATCTAAGCTCAAAATGTATGGCAATATTTATTTACTAAGGTGATTTTAATAATAATGTAACCAATGTGGTTAAAATTGTTAAAATAACCAAAAACACTAATGCATATGAAGAATGTTGTTATCTAAGGTTGCTGCACAAATAATTCAAAATCCCCCTATGCCAGTGGTATCTGACAAGAAAGGAGTTAATTACATTTAATTAATATCATCAAATAAATTAAAAAAATAATATAAAAAAAACAATTTAGACCATCATTATTTCTCAATGTAACAATAAATCTGCCTTATAGTGTATCTATTTTTACATTGACGTTTTTTTATGATTTTGTTTTATTGTCTGACGTTTTGTCTTATTTAAACAATATTGTTTTAAAGAAGAACAGACTCCGGGGTCGCAGCGTTGTCAGCTACTCATCGTGCGAAACAAATTTTTTAAAAAAATGTATCGGGTGTTAAGGCGTGGGAACAAAGAAACATTTTGCTGTCGATATAACAAGTTTATCTCATTTAAGATACACACATTGTGGTGACAGATTCGAATTTATTTGCTCCCAATATTAGTGTCGGTTGTAGAATCACATAAACATATCAATTTTTGGGACCGTTGCGACTTGCAAATAAATATTTCTAACGGTTAATAATAGTAAGAAAAATAGCAATGCAACCCTAACTAATTCAGAATAAGTGGGCTATATTTAAGGCAAAAACATGATTTCTTGGTGCAAGTCAATTAGGTCAAGAACATTGCAGGGATTATGATGTGAAGGAAAATGATCAACACAGTTTAACTGGATTTCTATGGTACAGATGGATATAAAGTTGATATTATTCAAACATTAAAAATAAATCCTTAAACAATAAAAAGACCAGTTTTTTGCCACCCCAACATCAACCTGATTGTGAAAATAGGAAATTTGGATGTGTATTTACCTGGCATAGGCCGCCCTCTTCTGGCAATTCCATTATTAACTCTAAGGCTGAAGCGCAACCTGTCCAAATAATAGCAGTAGTTAGCACATAATAAAAACAAACACAAATATTTAAATTTCAGAATGAATACAATATCAAAGCGTTTACTAAGAAAAAAAACAACAAAAAAGTTACATTTTTTTATGATAATAAAACACTAATCCAATTTAATTAATTTCTCCACTAAAATATGTATACAAATAATTGCTAACATGATTTCATTTATTGTATTGAAGGATATGGGGATATACATACACACACATATATATATATATGTGTGTGTGTACAGAAAGGCTTCTACTTTAAAAAAATACAGTAATAAAAAAACAACATAAAACTATATTATGTACGGCCTTATTTTAAAACATTTTATGGAAATTGTTTTTGGACTACCACAATCTATCGTTAAAAGGCTTGTGGATTATCTTCCCCTGCTCCCCCCCCCCTATTATAGTACCTGGACAGATAATCCTATACAAAACGTTCCTCTTTTATCTATCAACTCCTACAAGGTATTTCACGCTTAGATCCTTGCATCCAATTTCCAAAAGGTCACAGCTACAGTTGTGCACAAAGTCAGCCAAAGATGAGATAGTTCTGCAATGTTAAATTATAGTGTATTGAAGTCCAGTGACATTGGCCTGCCTTGTGCAGAAGACATCCAACTTATCCCGTATTATTTAATGACAGTGTAAGGGTAACATTTGTCCTGGATTACAGTGTTGCACATTATACCATTCTTTTATTTGGACACCTGATTTGCATTTAATAAGATACCGGTTATATCTGCCTGATAGCCTTCCAATTTTTATTCTTAGACTTAAATTTAACAAAAAAAAACAACTTACTGGTTGAGCTTGGGAACTGGTCCTTTAAAGTCATGGTCTTCATAGAAGAGAAAATCTAGATCAGAGGAAGTTGATAAACCAGTTTAAACACACATATTTTGTCAGTGCTCTGATTTGTCATCTGAATTCTAGACTAGCTGTTTATTAATGTGTAATATATTGTGTGTGGTGTGTGACTGGGATCTAGATGTCTGAGCAAAGAGACCCCACCATTTATTTACACATCGAGCCCCAAATATTGCAAATCTAAATCCCATCTTACCTTCATGGAAGCTCTTGGCCGTTTTGCAGAGGACCCCATCTGTTTGAAGGAAGGTTCTTGCTTGAGGTATGTTCAGGGGCTCCGCCCTCCAGGGCAAGTCTAACAGACCCAATAAGTCAGCCCCACACACCCTAAACCTCATTGTCCATTACCTTTCTGAGCCCACTTTTACAAACCAATGCCCAGGTATCTGCCCCTCCTAGGGCATTGATGAAGCAGAGCTGAGATCATAGACTGGCCCAATGCAGCAATTTCACGAACTCCGCCAAAACTTTGAAAACAGCCAATAACAAATCTCATTGTAAACATTTAACATTTTAAATTCCCCTTTGGAACTTATATGTAAATATTAGTCTGATGTAATATGTCAATATATTGCGTAATATATCACCTGTTTATGTATTGCGTGTGACCCTACTGCTGCCCTTTACAATACGTGTCTCCGTTGTAATTCATTAGAAACAGCGCACGGTTTAATCGTAATTTAAGATTTGAATAAATTCGAGGTTCTAATTTAAACTTCAGATCCCGGCTAACACACAGGAGTTATTGATTACGTATATATTTACGACATAAATAAAATAAATAAAATCCTGGGGTTGCCAAAGCAAAAGATCATTTACCATATATAGATAGTACATTATAGTACCTGTAAGTAATACTTTTTAAGGTACACATATATATATACACTACTATTAGTATAATCAACGATAAATTATACATTATTATCAAACAAACCCAAAATTGAGGCCAAAATATAATATATCCCTGGGTAAATGTATAACATTAAATAACATTAAATATATATATATATATATATAGATATATAGTACATAATTTACAAACATTATTATACTACTGGGTGTATATAAGGATATATATTTTGTTAAAGTGCTTTAGCAGTACATATTTATGAATAGATATAGATATCTATATATATATATATGTATGCTCTATATATATAAAAATATATACAACTATTATATATATATATATATATTATGCATTGCTACACTTTGAAAAAAATATTCAGCAAATTTTGCGCCTTTGTTACAATTTACCGACAAGACTAATTATTCTTCAGATCTGCCTGTGTCGTAAGTATTCATAGATGCCGACCAGAGCCCTAGATAAATTTACCAATTCCATGTGTCATGGCGTTTTTCATTTATTCTGCAAGATACGAGTATTAAATAATTTATCATCTTCACAAGATTGAATTCTACTCCTCTAAGGACTGCAAATGACAGATGTTTATGAGAGCCTCCTTTTGGATTATTCTGCAGTATTTCCTATTCAAACACATGCACTGGTGCCTTCTTTGGTCTGATTATTATGCATATGAAATAAGAAATGTAGAATAATTGCGTATAATAATAATATAATATATATAAAATAATATAATAAGATTAACCGATGTATTCTGCTACTCATTAAATCTGATATATATATACACACACTATTTATCATGGTAGCCTCTCCAACTTTTCCTCTATATCTTCCCAAACACAAATCACTGTTGAGGGACACTAGATTTTTATCCTCCTCTGCCAAAAACCCTGATGTATCCTATTGTAAAGAATTAAATCTTATTTGTGGATTTGACTGATTGGATAAAGTCGATGTTGCTCACTGGATACCAAAAGAGTTTCATTCAGATATTATCTCCTGCACAGAGCTTATTTTTCATTAGGCCCTATTGTGATAGGAGCCAGTTCACTGCACCATTGCAGAATAACTTCCATACCCTACAACAGTGACAAATTAGTCGTTTGTAAGCTAGGAACTCCCTGCGGGCTCCAATTAGTTGCAAAAGCTTCTTTTCAGGTTACTAATGTTTTTTTTTCTTCTTTCATTTCCCTTCTTACAAGTTCCAGGACAAACCCAATACACAGTTGGGGAAAATGGATGATAATAATAATAATAATAATAATAATATAATAGAATGAAGCTAAAGTAATAAGTTAAATTAGAAATATCTAAAATATTAATATATATATTATAATGGTATAATAAAAGCTAGGATGAATATTATATTTCCTGGTCTAACCAGCTAAAACATTGTAGTCTAACGCTGAGGCCCTTACACAATACCCACAGCATTCAATTGTAAGATGGGGCCTAGTTTTTTGGGGGTTCTTTTTAATCAAGTTATATAAAAAGCATTCTATGCGCATTAAATAGCAATGTAAACGTTCCTTTAAATAACCAGCGATGTATTCTTTTAATGTTATATTTTGCTACTACAAAATATTATTAAAAATACCTGCAAAGAAGTAATGTTTGATTAAACTTGCATGACACAACGCTGTTTATAAAAGTACAGACTTTTTGTTTTTTTTACGCTTATTTAGAGAGTCTAAATAATTATTATATATATGTGTGTGTGTGTAACCCCAGTAAGTATGTGTAATATATAGAGTTTATACAGCGAGAATGATCTCAGTATATAGTATTTTGAAAGTGTGTGCAATTATATTAATATATTATAATCTTCCAAATTAATTGTCCTCATTTATTTTTTTCAAATAAATTCTGAATCTTTGATCTAGTGTGTGTATGTATATATATATATAGTAGTATATGTATATTATTATATTATATATTTATATATTATTATAATAATATATATAATGCGTAAGGTATTTATAAATAGACAAATACATTGTATATGTGTTAGTTTGGAAAAGTGTCAAAATTACCTACTTAAGTTAAAGAAAAGTCCACATATAAACAGTTACTTTGCACTGAAAAAAGACAAAAGTATTTTCTATATGAATTTGGCCTATTTTTTTTTTTATTTCTGTGTCTTCATAGTAAACATTTGTATAAGTGACAAACACGGGCATATGACCACATTATCACAATCAAGAAATTTTTAAGACAACGATAACAATCACTCAAATTTATGCATTTTTACTCAACACGGGTTATACATATTTTGCAAGGATTACCTAGAAATACAATCGGTTTAACGTTTCACTACATAAAAAAATAAAATAATAATAAAAAAAAAAGTGACCGACCGGTTAGTGAGCACGTACATCAAAATATACACAACACGAACTGAAGGCAGTACTCATGTATCCCCCCTCAAACTCCTTTGCAGATAGAGATGGCTGCAGGCTGATAGCTATTATTTTTACTTTTGTATTTACTTTTTATTTTATTTTTTAATTAATCAGTACACTGACTGCATGTTCTGTAACCCAATCTTTGGTCTAAACGTAAACGAACAAAAAAACCCAGCTGCTTTTATAGTGAAATCATGTATAGAAAATTGGAGAAATGATATATTCTGTGCAGGAATATTTTATTTTTATTTTTTTTTTGTAATAATGGTCCAATAAAAAGTTGAGCATATTATTTTAGTATTGTGTGCCTTATTTTCTATTTGTTTCAAAAGTAGAATCAGTATCCATGAAAACCTATAATACTGCAGACATGGAATTCTGATTGCCATTCATAATCAAGATGTACAAAGTATGACAGCTGCAAAGTGGTCATTATTTTGATTTAGTTAGACATTCTAGCATAGGTCATATGGAAAAAAAAACCAAACAAATCCTGCAGTTCTTCCTCTTTTTACACCACAGCCTCACCTCAATAATAAAGATTCCTAGAGACTGAACAAACGTACACAAAATAAGGGGAAGGGACTTCATAAAAAATACCTGGACTTGACATTTTTTCGCTTGCTTTTTTTTCCTCTCAGTTCTCATGTACAATTGAAATGTGTGTAAAATGTTCACTTACAGTCTGCTCCCCTGGATGCTAATGTATCAAAGAGTTGGATGAAGAGCCCTGGTTTTGATGTGTAAAATAATCAGATAGTCCTCCTGAAAGTCCTGTAGTAAAACTTGGCAAAGACGGTCTGAGGGACTCACAGGGCAGAGTGGAAGGAGCTTGGGGTGAGGTGGAGGAGGAGGCTGCTCTGGCTGTCATAGAAGTGCTGCTTTGTGAAGTTATGGAGGGGTGGGGTACATGGGGGAAAAAGTAACCCGTTTGTCCAGCTAGTAGGTTCACAGAGCAAGGGTTTAAAGAGTAAGTACCGGAGCAAGGAACCGGTAAACCACATGGCACGGAGGCAGCAAGGGCAGCTGCTGTGAGGTGATGGGTGGCGTAGGGTATCTCTCCGTTCACTAGTCTGTCTACGCTCAGGCCATTGGACGTAGAAAAGGAGTGGTTGTTCCCCAAAGAGTTTTGAGTCAACACTGAACTGTAGGGCATGGGGTGGCCTGGGTAGGCTGATGTCGTCCCGTTGTAACTCAAAGTGCTGCTGGCCCTTGGGTGATGCAATGACAGGAAAGGTGACATAGGCCAGTACAAAGAGCCAGCTCTATCCATAAAAGTCAGTCCGGTGGAGGTGAGCCTTGCCCCTCTTTTAAATGCAAGTTTAGCCCTAGAGGTTGTAGATCTCCTGCGGAGTTTCCCGGTTGTCCCACCAATGAAGACATCATCGCTGCTAGGGTCCAACATCCAGTAGTTCCCTTTGCCTGGATCATCATAGTGTCGAGGCACCTTGACGAAGCACTTGTTAAGGCTGAGGTTGTGCCGAATTGAGTTCTGCCAGCCCTGCTTGTTCTCTCTGTAATAAGGGAAGTTCTTCATGATAAACTCGTAGATACCATTAAGGGTCAGGCGCTTCTCTGGACTCTGGCGGATGGCCATCATGATCAGGGCATTGTAGGAGAAAGGGGGCTTCTCGTATTTCCCGTTTTTCTTTTCTCCTTCTTTGCCATTCTCACCATCTTTGCCACCGCCATCCGCCTTTTTTTCCTCGGTCTTTTCTTTTTCTTCTCCCCCCGGTAGATCGGAGGAGGCAGGATCCACTTTACCAGGTGGTAGGCTCTCCGTTTTTACCTCCAGGAGGCTTTTGTCCAGGTCGTCCTCTTCCTGAACCGGTCTGTGGTGGGACTGAATATGATGCGTTTGCTGTGGTATCTGCTGCTGCTGCTGGTGGTGATGGTGGTGGTGGTGATGATGATGATGATGAGGCGTAGGGTGGTTGTCATTTTGGACTGCTTCTGGCACCAGGCTGTTGATACTGAAGGATGATTTGGAGAGCATTTTCACTTCTTTCCTCTCCCCCATGTCCAACATATCACAAGAAGGGGAGCAGAGCACTCAAGTAAAGTTGCAGCAGAAGAACCAGGAGCAGCAGCGCTGAGGGGCTCTTTCGCACCAGTGTCTCCAAACACTTGTAAGTCATGTAGCAAAAAACAAAACGTACATAATATTGGCGTTAATTATAGGGCTATAAATATATACATATATAAATATAATCAAGAAGAAGCCAGGGGAGAAAATGAATCAACTACTTCATGTCCCTTCAAAAAAAACACAACAACCTCCCCTCTCAGCAACTAGAGTAGACAGCTATAGCTACAATTAATTCCAGACTCGGAGACACCAGCCTTCAAAAAAAAAAAAAAAGAATTTGGTTTAACCTTTGGGTCCTGGAACCAATGAGAGAGCCCTGACAGGAAGGACGTTTTTATCATCCTAGCCAATCTAATGCAAGAGATTAAAGAGAGCCACGCCCACATACAACGCTTCAACGCCCCCAGTCCCCTCCTAACATCTTCAGGCTGCGGATGGATCTAGGAGGAAATATCTTCAGCTCTCTTCCCCCCCCCCTCTTTTTCTTTTTTTTAACCAAACGTGATCCCCCCCCCTTTTTTTCCCCCTACACCGAATATCTGCTATTGCTCTCATCCTACTGTATTGGACCATCTTAGTTTTATACGTCAATATTTTCTCTTATTGATTAAAGTTTGTTTATACCTTTTTTCTTTTTAGGGAGAAAATAACCGTGGAGGGAACAAAGTGGAAGAATCCAGGGACTATTTTGCCAGGCGTTGTACTGAGTATTTGTTTTGTTCTCTTGCAGTGATTTATACAATGTTACACTATGTGTTTAAAAATAATTTGAGATTTTGGTGGGGTTTTTTTTTAATAACAATTGTTTTACTGCTTAGGTGACTGTTTCAGGCAAGCACTAAACAATCTTATCCTTTTTTTCCATCATCCTTTCCAGTGGGTCAACTACATGAGTGAGATAAAAAAAAAAAAATACTGAAAATTGGGAGGGCTGAGAAAAAAAAATGTTGCCTTTTGTTACAGAACCCTTCTGAGTATGTAAATATTAACCCCTTGTTAGCCAAGGAGACATTGTGTTTGCCTGTGTGGTTGACAGTTTCTTTTTTATAGTATTGTTTTATGAATTAGTGTCACATCGTAGGATGATTATACTAAAATCAGCGGAATGATTAATATTATACATTCATGAGGCAGAATTTTCTATCTCTCCTTGATTATTATACCATGCATAGAATGATTAATATAATCCAGGCTTGATTATTTGTATAGGCAGAATCATCTTTGAGAATCTGTCACTCATCAGCACTTTAGAGCCATTGTATATGCGATTTATATAGTGCTAGGAATGGTCTTGTTTGTATACTCATTAACTAATTCTTCATCTTCACCAGGACTTTGTTTGGTTGCAAATTAATGACTAAGTGTCGTGACAGTGGGCGATTGCCTTATATTTACTGCATGCGTGCTTGCTGCCTGCTAACCCTAACAGCGAGCAATAAATAAACCGATCTATATTAGCACCGCGTTACCCACAGATCCCAGCCAGCTAAACGGGTCTAGCGAAGTATCGCAGGTTGTTGGAGTGAATGGATGGGCAGATAGGTAGATACTGATAAATAGAGAATCATTGTGCTTATTTAACACATTATCATTCATAGATGGCATGTCTGGAAGTATTTCGTTTTGATGAGTCGGTTACAAACACACCACAAACCATCCTTCCATAGCACATAATTGAAAGATGGTATGCCACAAAGTGCTGTGTTTCAGGTTAACCCCGAATGACCTTGGTCCTGCTGACTTATAAGTTGCACTACCTGCCATAAACGCGGTATATGTATATAGTATGTGTAATATACGGTCATATATTATTTATAATCTGTATTTATGATAAATAATATTGTGTTAGCAGGCCTTATCCTATCCATGCTGTAAAATATTGTCATACCAACGCTACATTTTTCGTCATCTCCAGTGGGAGTTGTGTGTGTGTGTGTTATATGTTATATGTACAACACACACACACACACACAAACAGTTGTAAACACACACCTAGGCGCTTTTCCTGGCCTGCAACCTCGTCCCCTTTTAGTAGATCAGGATTCAGGTTAGATAAACATTTAGTGTTGTGGTGGATCTACACAATCCGAGCTCTGCTGTGCAGGAAAGAAAGTGTTGATTAACACAGAAGGGGAAAAAAGCGAAATTAGCTGATTGCATGCTCATAAGAGCAAGCTGTCATTGAACTGCTTTTTAAAATAGACACAGCTGGGTGTTTATGTTGAAAAATCGCTCGTGTTTTTGCTAATACTGAAATAAGCATGATTTTGTATACCAAACATTTTCAGATCATTAAAATTTGTAATCTGCGCTGGTTTGTGACACAAAGAAAAGAAGAGATTCTTCCCCCAGTGAAATTTGCTGATATGATATTAACTCAATCAAGTTTGCCCAAAATGAGCTTTGTGCTCCATAACACTGACTGCATCGGTTTATTATACAGAATGCCTCCATTGCCTGCTGTTTGTTAACATTGGAGGCTTTTTTTCCCCTTCAAATACCATACAACTAACAAAGAAGAGATGGGATTCAATGTTCATTGTTTACTGCTGAATTTTTAATGTTTGGAAATCTATCTAGGGTCAAAGCTGCTATTACATCGAAATATGAAATATCACAGAGCTTTGAAGTTGGAAGACAGCTAATCACTGAACCCAGAGATTCACTCGATATACGTGTATATACACACACACACACATATATATATATATAATATATATATATATATATATATATATTATATATATATATATATATATATATAGTATCATGCACAAAGCTTAGGCCTCTATTACATTAAAAAGTACATTTATCACCTGGAGTGAAGCTGTCGGGGTTGGAGGTATCGCAGGGCTGATGGCCTCTGGCTGGGGTTTCTGTGCTGGACCTTCCCTGAGTGTAGAAGTCACTGCTCCCCACCGAACCAGCAGGCTGGCAGTGTGTAGAATAGCATCTGATCACATAGAAAGGATGGCTACTGGGAAAGACCACTAGCCAATCCTTTACCCCACCCTACTTGTTATTCAGCTGTACGGTTGATCCCGGTAGCGAGGGGTTAATTCCTCTTCAGTGGGGTGACTTCCCAGGCTAGTGAGTTACAGACATACCCTGGCGGTGTATTGGCTCTCATGTCAGGAGCTATTTGAAAGCTTGTAACGTTTGATAGGACTTCTGGAGACCTGGCTTGGGGTTACCTTGCTCTGCATGAACTACTTTCTTTGTTTGGTGTGCGTTACCTGTAACAGCAAGATAAGGTCTAAAGTATTTGCAAACAAAAATGAAATCCCCTCCACCCCCATACCATGTCCTCCACCACCCATTCCCTCTCACATAGTCCTGGGAAAGTTATAAAAAAACGAATCTTTCTCCTCATTCACACATTGTGGAGAGCTGGACTATTTATGGTCACACTGGTAGCAACTCCTAATTATTTTTCCCAAGTACTAATGTTACTTTTTCTATCCAATCTCTCTCCCTCCCTTTATTTTTGGCTCTCTCTAAATATATATACCGGGTGATATATTTATACATCTATCCATCTATCTATATCTATGTATCTAAATCTTGATATATATATATATATATTTATATTATTATATTTATAATATAATAACCAGATGTTTAAAGAAGTCTGACATCTTTAATATTTTAGGTCGTCGGGGGCTCCTAGAAAAAGGTTGTTAGTGTCTGTATATAATGTATAACAGAACTTTGCAAGGTCTGAACCAGCCCTTAGTAACAGGCATATACATTCATATACATGTCAAGATCTTTTGTGTTTATATTTCCCCCCCACACACACACAATCTTTAGCATCCACAAGTCAAGATAATGAGATCAGAAGATGGATCTAAGTGGAGTGAGTACCCAGCCTGCAAGTGTGTATCACACCAGTAATGTACAAACTGTTTGCACACTTAGAAGCTGGGGAGCGTTCAGTTCAAGTCATTACATTTCTCAGGAGAAAGGCAACCCATGTTGTGTATAAATATACCTTGGGCCAGGCTCATGGCTGAAGCGCATTGTACAACGCTACTGTCTATGCTGGCGTGATTAACGAGGTATGGTATTTGCCAATAACGTTTAATTAGCCAATGCTATTTGAAATAAACTTTTTGGCCCAAATAATTTCTTTGCCAATGTAAATATATTCTGTATCAACATATATAAGCAATTACTCAATTGCATGATACTATATATATATACTCAATTACATGATACTATATATATATATATATATAGTATGTGTGTGTCTTTATACATTTAGAATTAACCTGATTTACAGCTGATTTACACCAGCCCTTGATGGGTGCTACAATTTGGAGTGATAAAGGTATTACTATATTTGTTGTGTCGTGTCCTTATTTTCTGTGGGTTTTGGTTACAGGTTACACGATTAAGTTTACAAGAACAGGAGAGAACCAAATTTCTCAGTAAGGGGCCTTCACACCACAAACTGTGGCAGTTCTAAGCAGCCTGGTCCTATCACTCATTAAGAATTCTGCAGGTTGACAGACGATTCTGTGAGAGAACACACACACACACACACACACAGAGATCCGCACAGACACACACAAATCCAGGCGCTACACTAAATTAAGAACTTCATGATTAAGACAAGCTTGTTCCTGGCCTGTCATTTCACAAGCCCTTCCATCATAACATTATGGCACTAGGAAAAAAATTCCCTTAAATTCAGAATAGAGCGCTTAAGGGCAGAAGCATAGACACACAGACACAGCATACACGCTTACACCGATAACAACACATACAGCACACATACAGCACACATACAGCACACATACAGCACACATACAGCACTTGGTTAGAGCAGCAACCTGCATCCAGTACCAAGATGTCTCCTATTGAGATTTTCCAAAGGTGCAGAGCACACTGTCAGGTGTTCTGAAATTCGGAGTATCTCCTAAGCCAGTGTTGTGTTTTAGATTTTGCTTTGTATTTGGCCATTTATGTACAGGTCGGCGCTGTAACAAATTCCTCTGGTCATAAACGAGTTAATGTCTGAAGCAATTTGGGATTGCACAAGCCTTGTATTTTGGGGCCTGCTGATTAATTTGTACCTTCACCAGTGGATGTAAATCCATAGGTTAGAGGCAGGCAAAACCTGTAGGAGGGTTACTGATGTAATGACTCTCTGGCCAAGGAATCCCTTGCAACAATGTAGACGTTTTTATTGTGTTTGATGTTATTATTTTTCACCTAAAAAAAATCAACATGTATTTGTTGGAGATCGGAAATACCCCGAATCTAACTCTTAAAGCTCACAATAACATGAGGATACAAGCTCGCCTTATACTTGATATTTTAATTTAACTAATAGCCCTATCAAAATGAAGCTTGTTTTGGAACATATAATCAAAGATACATCTATAGATATTCAATGCCTGTTTGGGGTGAGAAAAATACCAATAGCAGGCCTTTCTGCGGTGTTATCAAAATACCTCTATGCGCATTGACAAATACCCTAAAGCGCTCCAGCACAATATGGCGCTATTAGAATAATCCTCACCCCAGGTCACTCATGCTTCCAAGTCGTTGGTGGCTCTTCTAGGAGATCTCATCCTACTTAAGGTGCTACAGGAATAAATCGTATATGACATTCGGGGCAATTGGCATTCTCTCTAATATCAATCGCATTAACCCATATCGCTCGATTTAATCGCCGTGTGTAGGAGCAGGGGAGAGCTCATAATGACTTTTGACAAACTACACGACAAAGTGATACAAACCTCACAGTTCAATCAATGATTTCTCCCACTCGATTTATTTAAACCGGTTGTTGAATATTATTACACATTTCATAGAAGTCATATGCACCTCTGGAGATATGTAGTCTATTGTGGCTACATGGCTAATATCTGACAATTGTAATTTTATTTAGTTTTTTTTAATTTATCTAAATGGTACAATAATGATAACCTATGCCAGCGAAATCTGTAATCTGCGTTGTTTTCTGTGGTTTCATGGGAAGCAGTGGTGAGTTATTCCATAAAAATCTGGAATTAATATTGATTTGCAAATCGAGTAGACTTTTCAGTGGGTGGTTGCTTAACCCTTTCACAACTGTCGTGATTAAAATTCCATTTTTGAATGTCTTCCTTTGTAAATACCAACCATCACCCCTTTCCCTCAACAAAGAAAAACAAATCATCGGCTTCCTTAAAAGTAGTTTGGATTTAAATGCTGACCCTTGTTTTTTTTTTATTTTACTAAAAGGATGTCACCTCTTGTGTGTTAGATTTGTAGGTGAGATGTGTGTCTGGCAGCTTATGATTATGTATGTTAACAGGGGACAGAATAGATGGTGATTTGCAGGGTTTCTAAGATTATACAGAACGCTCTTCTCAATAGCTTATTCCATGCTACTTACCACTCAATGGCTGTAATGTGGACAGTTGTGATATTAATGTTAAATGCTACACCAAAAAATATAAAAAAAATAACACCCTGCTAGTGCAACGATATATATATGTATAATATATATATTCCTTACTGTGCATCTCTTAAAGTTAAAACGAATGGGCATTCATTTCACATATCTATATATATATATATCAATATATAGATATATAGATATATAAGATATATATATATATAACCAAATAAAATGTATGTATACAAGTGTGTAGACTTCGTAAGCAATTCTACGAAACTGACATAATTTGGATTTAAGTCGCTTTTCACACAGTTCATAGCTACTTTTGTAAAAGACAGAAGAATTTAATGTGGTTTCTTTCCCAAATAGCAAATATTTGGATTAACTATATTAATATGCTACTGCACACATTAATATTCAATGTGACTTTGAAAAAAAAAATGAACAAAGTCTCTGGTGGAAAATAACGCTTGTGACAATGTAATAAGTGTAGAGGATATATTATGCTCTTTGAAAATTCACTCCAAAGACCACATGTGATTTGAAGGTACTAACAATGCCACAGCGGCTGTGCTCTGGGGACTGTGGTCCTCTCTGTGTTTTCCCACTTCAAGCATTCATTTGGGAACTGTTTCTAATTTTTAAGTTATTTTTTTTTCTTGAAGGTCTAGGTTTGATTACGCAAGCTAAGGTATAAACAACCATTAGTCATTAAATTATTAGCAAACCTTCACCAAAATGTTTATCTCTTTGAAAGAAAAAATAAAAATAAATGGGAAAAAAATAACTACATTCACAAATTATGCAAGCCTCCAATGTGATCCACGCTCCAGATTAGTTCAAGCAATTGTTAGAAAAACAACAATATTACAATTATAATTTCATACAATGGGCTGGATTCGATGCCAGAGGTAATTCTTTATCAAGTAGTTGAATAGAAAACCTCCAACTAAAACAGATGAGATAAAGAATCATATACGTTATCCGATTTAATGATTCTGGGCCCAAATATATATGTTTGCATATATTTTTACAGGTGAGATTACAGCAAAATTTCGTCAAAACACATATTTTGTAATATGCTTAAACCAATATGCAACAATCATATAATTCCTTTTTTATATTATCTTCGACCAAGGGCAATATATTTTCTTGTATATTTAAACAACAAAAAATCAATTAATTTTCTCTTGAGCTAAAAGAACCAAAATCAAACCAATACTATGTAACTCTGCAATATAATATATATATTCTGTAATATGCAATAAGTTGTGATTGTCTTTGTTTTATATAGTTTTGCAGTTAGGGGCTCAAATTCAGGGTCACTAGTCAAGCAATTTTGCGAAGGTGTAATCTTTATAAACACAGCCTTGCAACAGCCTAATAGCATCCAGTTCCAAGGTGAGGTTATTGCACCTCACCTAAAAGAACATGAGAACAGTATATAGATAATTACTCTAATTGCAAGGAGGGATGTAATTGGCTTTTGTATATTTTTTGTGTTGCACTGTGTCTATATCAAACATCCCTTGATAAATATTATAACAGAACAACGTGTCTCTACATGTTCCTTTGTTTTGAAGCGCTTTATCCACAACAAAGCCATTATATTACCAGGTAAAATAAAATCCCCAAGCACTCCTCCTATGGCTTCTGCCTTTTTTAAATTAGTTACAATCTACAGATTAAATATTGTTCTCTTGTTGAGTATGACATTCTGTTTCCAGCGATTTAATTGACAGATATTTAGAGAGAAAACAAGGAAATACGAAAAAAAAGCTAGAATATTTTAACGATGTTATATAGACAAACATGTATAAATCTAACATTTTCCAAAAGTAAAATAAAAATTAGAAAAATAATATGTATTAAAAAAAAATCTAGACGTAATTCAATCAAATTACAGAAAGGGAGGTAAAATCTAGAACAAGATCCATTATGTCTGGTTTTATTAAAGACAGGCAAATTTACTCTAAAATAAGGAAGACTGCTGAATATATAATTGGGTGTAATCATGTTAGTGTTTGAATAAAAATGACATAGGGTGTTTAACACTGACAACAACATGTTTAGAAATAAGCTATTTATTCAAACAGTTTTTTTATTCACAGGCATGTGGAGATGAAACACATTTTCAGTTTACGAATTTGAGAGGTTTCTTGTAAATGAAGAGAATTAAATAGAGTGAAATATTATTTTTTTTTTAAACACCCAAAACCTTTAAGAATTCTTACCCACAAAAGCGTATCTTAAGTGCCGGTATAGCACCACCTACAGGAATACGGGCTCTTTTACACTTTTACATCTACGCTCCGGTATCTAGACATATGACTATATATTATATATAAATATATAATATATATATATATAATATATATTATCTTATATATATATATATCTCATGTAGTTTAGCAAAACGGCAATCATGTATACGATTTATACCGTTTTCTTAAATAATTGCTTCTTTTTTGTGGTCATTTTCTAATTCAGCTATGATTTTGTGGCTGACGAGAACAGTGACCATATTTTTAATTTTGTTCTGGGTCTCAGGTAAAGTGTAGCCTTAAGGAATAGTGTAAGGCAGTTCTAATAAATTCGGTCTAATAACCCGCTAGTGTACTCTAAAAGATCTTAACTATGGTATAGAATTTGCTATTTATTTTTAAATTCCGTTTGAATTTTGTTAAACCTTGGAAATTGTGTAAAATGCTGCAGATTCTTTGATTGCCTTTCCCATTATTTAGATATTTTACGCAGTCCTGTATCTGACCCAGGTGAAAAAAAAGATCTGGGCAATAAAATAAGTTTATTTGTAACAAGCCACCTAAGTCCATGACTTGCCACATTTGCCTTAATTTTAGCTATAAAATCAAAACTTAATCTGCATGTTTATCAAAGCGCTTTTTTGAAAAGTCCTGATAAGGTTGTAGGTTAATATACAACGAAAACCACAAATTAAACATTACTGATGGCTGCGATCTTTAAAAAAAAAACCATAAACAAACTGAAACGTTAACCCATTTTCTGCCAGATTATTAACAATCATATATCATTAAACGGTTGCACAAATAGCCATCACCGGAGATATGCAACAAGTGCACACAAGGTTTAAACCAATTAGTCGGTAAATTTTCCCTCCTTTCTTAAAATAAAAAAAACTCAAAGAATTTTTTTTTTTTTTCTTCAATGGTCACCCTAGTAATCTTTTCTTTCCTCTTTAGAAATAATACCTATCATCAATTGGACATGAACTTTTCTAGTTCCCTTTATTTGGAAATACAATACTTTATTCACACTTTATAACGCCTGTGAGCAGAAAAGGGAAATAATGAACTCAATCCTTCGCTTTCTAAGATTTCTTTTGTGAGAGTCACATACACTGATCCCGAATGTTACCAGCGGATCTGGGAGTCCTCTCATGGTCTCTCTGCTATTAGCAAGCAGATGCTGGCTTTCTCTACGTGTTTAGGCTGCTAATGGTTACTATTAGCACAAGGGGAATATCTCTATCTGGAGAAAAACCCAAAAGTGATGATGTTCATATTACATCTCTCCCTGCATTTAAGGATTTATTTTATTCTCTTACAACACCTAGGCATAAAGCAGATGGCTTTATTTTCCATTTTTTTCTTCTTTTCTATACCGTATTTTTTTGAAAAAAGTTCCATTACAATAGCATGTGCATTTCAATCTCTTCTTTAGATTTCCAGCTGTATTTATGGATAGACAATATATTCCTATGGAACCTGTCAAATGTTTGGGGGGTTATGACACAGGCTGAAAACAATCCAGAATCCCCTAAGACCACAAACCTAAATATGAGCGTGGTAGATGACTTATACAATGCTATCTTTTTTGCTTTGTCAACTTGAAGAAAACTCCTTGTAACGTGAATTGTAACCTAGAAAGACCCGATTGTGTCAGTGTATCATACATCTGTCAAAAGAATCAGAGAGGCAACAAAACAGTCTTTGAGATTTGACAGCTTTTAAAGCATGGCACTTTATAAGCGTTGAAAGTTTGGGAGCTGGCCTTCCCAAAGCTTCTGGCATTAATTTATGTGACTGCTTGGCAAGTTCTGTAGATTCGAAGCAGGAGCGATGGAAATGTAACACACAATAAGATGACAGAAGGCACATACTAATGCAATTACACAGCCAGACCACAACAGTGGTGAAGCATAAAATAACATTTAAAATGCAGTCACATACAATATTTAGCTAATTCAGTGTCTGTCTGATTAACTGATCCGTTACACGCTTAGTATAGATGCAGAACTTCCCATGAATTCCTAGGTCATCTGGCCAGGAACTCTCCTTCTTCTGAACTGCTCGGGCGCCACCCAGCGGACAGCGAAGGTAAATTCATTCCAAACTTTTCTTCAGGTCGAACATTTTGCTGTGAATCCTTGTACATTTCTGCGTTTTGGTTCCTGCAATAAAATGTATTTTTAAAAACATTTTTTTCTGTATTGTGCATATTCAACATAAATTTACAATAAAATTCTCAATAAGAATATTTATGTAATGTTTGATATATGCCATGGAGTGTCATATATTTCAAAACGATGTTTTGCTCCGGATTTATTCATATTTTCAAATGTATGTTCCAACAAAATATTTGTTAAAAATAACTTTTTTTAAAAAAAAGATCTACTTTTAATAGTTGATCTGTATTTTAAATTATTTTGTCTATTAAAGTGATCTACTAGTTTTGGTTCGGCAAACAAGATGCATCCACAACAGCTTGAAGTGTGGAAATATATGGCAACAGTGTTTTCAAATTATTTCCAAGATAATGTGTATATGTTTAAAGGTTGATCTGTTTCTTAAAAATAATTGACACAATTCAAAGAACCTGTTTGTATGAAAAATAATATATATCATTCGGATGATTAGATTTTAGGGTCGTTTTTAGAATACAGAAATTACCGGTACATCTATGTATAGGAAATATAACAATTGTAAGTGTCTTCAAAAATGTATACTTTTCTTGAAACAAAAAATAAAATATGCCGTTTGCAAACAGATTACGATAGCATAAATACATAAAAAAACACGTCCTTAAATAATAAGAATTTACTTTTAAAACAAGATTAAAAACGCCTCATTTAGGCTGGGAATCTGATTTCTATGGTACTCTGTGCAATACTATTTATTTCATAGGGTGTAAGAAAATGTATGTCCGGGACTCATACTGAGAGTGCTGTGACTATTGAAGGCACTGGGAGGCTTTGCAATTACAGATATTAACAGGCTCATTTACAAATATTAGCAGAGCTAAAAATTACCGCTGTCTTTATTTAAGATAAATATTGTATTTGTTTGATTCCACTATAACCCACTTTCAGATCATCTGCTATTCAAAAAAACAGTAACAACGGAAATCTGTTTCAAAGAGTAAAACGTTATACTTTAATTAAAGTTTATCAGCATTAATATTTATAATTTTTAATTATTATGACACATACATGCTAGGATTATTGGGAGAAGTATTAAAAGGGTAAATGTATTTTTTTAAAGATCTAATACATAATTATTTTCTTATTTGGGCTGAAATCAAACGAATTCACAAAAGAGATTGTAGTTACCATGGAATTAAAGAGTGAAATCGGATTTGTAATTAAAGGCAATGAAGAATTGTTTTACAAAGTGATGCAGTTCTTTAGGCAGGAAATATTTAACAATAATTATTCATTTTTATAATGTATTTATAAATATCAGTACACACAAACCTATATTACATTACTTTCCTTAAAATACAGAATATAATTTAAAATGTTATATGTACATTACATTAGTTCGTATTGATACTGTAATCAGAGCATATATGCACACTGAATTGCATCTGAAAGTGAATATTAATATGCCAATTGTAACATGTACATTTGTGAACACGTCATCAGAATACATTATAAAAATATAAACCTGTTAGATATTATATACGTTTATATCAGTATATGAGTTACCTTTTGCACGATTCAAGGGCAAATTATATAATGATAAATAGCATTAACATAGCTTTATAATATAAATTATACCTTATATTAGTTTAATTACCTCGTTATGTAAGGTTAGTATGTACACCATATCATCACACTTGCCATATATTAGTGTATACTGTGATTGTGCGCATTATGAGTATACATTAAAACATATTTTAACCTTTTGTAATGTATAGAAAAGTGCATTATTTACATCAAATATGTGTATACTGCACTAGTATGGCTCATATTTTGGCAGTTTGTATATCCATGTAACATGCAATTGCATACTTTATAGGTCACATTGCTAACGATTGTCCTATATTATTAAATAATACATAATATTGCAGTGAAACACGTTTAGTTTGCAATTCTGGGGCAAATCTCAAGTAGATAAGATCACCCCTGTAATAACCAAGATGTATTGTGGTAATGCAAACTAAAAACCACATAATGGTCATTTTTCTAAACACAGGAGAATACAGCAGATCAGATAAGCCAAGGCTAATAATAATAATAATAATAATAATCAGAGCATAGAATACAATGTAAACACTAGACAGGTTACATCAGTATAATAGTGCATTTAAATATTTTACAGATAACCAAAGTGGATTTGAGAGGCAGATATGTTCTTGTAGACTGCTGTTCCACCGGCCAAATATAATAACACCTTTGTGAAAGGAAACATTTGTGAATTAGAAAAACAATTTGTAGAGTATCTAGAAATACATCTTTATTCATGTGATATTTAGCCTTGCTGATTATTTTTAGGGAAGGTTTAATTGTCATACCACAAAAAAAGCAGAAACTGATAGGCTGTTGCTGTAAAACTTCAAACTCCTATTAAGAGGGTTCTGCGTTATTTTATGTGAATAAACATTCAGAAGAAATCACATGGTACCTAATTTGGGGTGGATTTGCTTACCATGCTAGGGAGTATCACCTACTTTAATTGTGCCCCCTCTTGAAAACCAGTAGTCACAATGTATTTTAGCAGGTACATTTGTGCCCAACCAGTAAATTCTCCAGGTGTATCATTGAAGCTACATTGTAGAATTTGATCTGGTGATGGGAAGGGTGTCATTTGGCTCTTCTTGCATCCTGCCCCAATTCTGCACATTCCCCTACCCTACTTAGGCATTTTAGGAATGAGACCTCAGACCTGGCCCCTTCAACCTTGCATAAAGAGCAGGAGGAGGATATCTCCAGGAGGCATTCCTTGAAAGCTTCCAGGTATGCGTGAATGATGTATGTAGTCTGTTTCCTGAGGTAGAACGGATTATAGCCTGGATTCTTATGGTAAGGGGCACTCTAGTCCTCACAATTTTATTGCATATTGGAGTCTATTTTGCATGGACAAGTGAGCATGTGCCTTCTTTAGTTATACCTGTAGAATTTTTCTCTTCTCCCCTAACTGCCCATAATGAAAGTAGGAAGCATACTTAAGTATGCTTCCTGCACATAAACTGTACTGCTGCCATTGAGACCAATTTAAAATGAGCTACTCAATGAGGGCAGCAGCAACCAATTGCATATATATATATGCTAGCTGAACAATGCAATTAGCTGTTGCTACTCCAGTGAAACAGTAATCCAATTTTCTAACTCCAATAACTAAAGAATACATACACTAACTTGAATAAGTATAGTCCTTTAACCTCTAGAGTGCCAGCTAAATGGGAGGAATGTGGTATGCAAACTGGACTCTGGAGCATGAGGCAGCTGATCAGTGGTTAGGAAAAGTATTCTTGTTGAAATCAAGGGTTTGACCAAACCGATCTCCTGCACAAAAAAAATGCTGAGGCATAAAGAATGAGGCAAATGGATATGGGGTGATCCCCTGCATTTGCAAGGGGTATACCATAAAATATATATATATATCACTATGGAGCAATCATGGCTTCTTACAGTCCAACCCTTTTAGCAATTCTATTTAGATCACATAACCACATGGCACAATTAGGAAGTACACACTAGTTGCTGGTATACACAGAGTGACCTGTTACACAAATTCTAACATGCACGTATAGAGAGAACAGTTGAGTTCTTGAGGAGGTCTTCTGATGGCTCATTACCTCCTCTGTATGATATGTGACATTAGCACAATTCTTTATACACAGTCATCTCTCAGCAAGCACTAAATGAACCTTTGCAGGCTGTGTTTATCAGCACATTCCCTGCAGGGCTGGAAGAGTTTTCAAGGGGAACAGGTATATTGGTTTCAAGGAAAACGAAACGAATACACACTGCCAAACTTCTACAGGAGATGAATTAGTTGACGACAGACACAAGGGCCTTACAACACGTGGGCAGCAACATAATTTAATCTATGTGAGGCAAGTCACTATTTTTTATTTCCACCATTAGAAAGAAACCTTTTTCTAACAAAGTATTTTGGTTGTCTCTGAAACATATTTTATAGAATATCCATCTTCAGACACCTTGCCATTTTATTCTAACCTTAAAAACCAAGCCAGTGGAAGGACTCTAAGCATAGTGGAAGGGCTCTTCTGAGCATACACAAGTGCTGTGTGTATCCTTAACAAGGCTTCTAATCCATTGTATACAACAATCCAACCAAAACACAAGTTGTTGTTCTAACCAAAGATTTATGCCTAATATGTTAATTTCTCTTTATGCTATTTAAATGCAATATAATTAATCATGTCTTGATAATGTGATCATCAAAGGAAATAATAAAAAAAATATTTTTTTGGATAATTTGCCTTCATTGCTTCTAGTAAGGTTAACCTATCAGGATAAAAATACTTTTGAAAAAGTGTACTTGTTGAGTATGTAGAGCTGGACCTAGGGCTTATAGGTTGCTAGCTAAACCTTTGTCTATAGACAGTGATGTCTAGGACTGGGCAGCAAGTAAATGTTGTTCAATGGGACAGCTACACTAAGGAGGCTGTGCTGAGACCTTAAACTGCACGAAAAGGCACTGCAATCCATAGATAGGAAGGTCGCCACTTAGTGGGTGGATGTGGCACCAGCCTGGGTCAGACCAAAGGCTACACCAATGGTAAGGTAAGACCCAGGGGACAGGACCAATTGAGTGGCCCTCTGGCCCCTTGCCCCTAATGTGTAACTAACATACACATTAGCACATGCACACACATTCACTACAACACTTACACACACTCTAATTGTAAGAAATGGCTGGGCTGGGATGTAATGACCCAGAAGTGGCTACATCTTGATGAGCATACAAAATAAGCTATATACCCTATGCATTTTCTGCCTTTGAGAAACAGAACAATATGTAACACATACCCGGTATTCTTTATAATGACTTCTTAGAACTTTTCCTATATACAGACTAAGGAAAGGTTTTACTGTGAAGATTGCATAGGGAATGATCAGGAACACTGTTTCAAATATGTATGGTGTGCCAAAATATGTGTGTAAATATATATTCTGTATATGCGTGTGTAATGTGTAGTGTCAATAAATGAAGTAAAAGGGGATTTATGATTGATCCTTTGCTTAAGCACAAAAAGAAAATGTGTTTATGAATGGATTTCAGGACAAAAGCTTTGTGGCTAATTTAAAAAAAAAAAGAACATTTTACAAAAAGAGTAAGAGTCAAGTTACTTGGCATCAAAGGAAAATAGTAGTTACAAACTACTTGGTGCTATGAAATTCCAAGTTGCCTTGTCCGAAATGTGAACTTAGGGCCAGTCCTAAGCTTTCTAGTGCCCTAAGCAGCCAATGACTTCAAAGCCCAAGCATGCATGTTTATGACAGTGCCACCCCGTCAACTCTCAATTCTATATGATGGGTGACCAATCTTGTGTGTACTTCTCGTGGTATGAATTTGGAATTCATACAGTGTAAAGCCTGGTCAATTTTTTAATGTGGAAAAAAGTAAATGTCTTTGTTTGGGAATCTGATTTGGGAGAATGGAAAGGTTCTGTAGGCATTTCTGCCATAAAAATAGGATGTATTTGTTATCCCATATAGCATTATTATTCTAATTTTACACATTTTTCTAATAAGGTTTTATTATTTGTAGGTAAACCAATTATTTGGGCCATCTATGGAATGGAGGTGGGCAATATAATTTTAAACGATGCATGTAGAAAAGAAAAGAAAAATCCCCAATAATAAATCTTACATTATGACAGCTTTAAAGCCAACAATATCTTTTAAGTAAAAACAAAACGTTGATCTCAAACCAGCAAAAACTAAATTCAGATTCTAACCAAACATGACACGACTGTGATCACCGTAACTAGCGTTGCTGTGGCAATGAAAGAAAGGTGTGCTTTGTAAAATATTTACTTTCAAAAATTAAAAAGGGACGTTATTTGGAAGCTAAGCGTGTAAACTGAAATCACAAGCAGCAGAGGATGAAAGGAAAAAAGAGTGACGTTAATACAATATAGAAAATCTTTGTGTTTACACCTACAGCTGGTTCAAAGGATACCCTTCACACTACAAGCCAGCAAAACAAGAGCTACGAGAGCTTTGGAAAATCCATGTTCACACATTGACTCTCATTCTGAAGGACTCCATTGAAAGTTCTCTTTTGCAACTTCTAACCCAAGGGTAGCAATTCAATTCGCGTCGTATGCACACAGTGAACAGGTTACCAAGGTTAACCATGCAATGCTGGAACTGAATGAATGAATTTTAGTAGTTGCTTTTTTGTTGAAAGGAACAAGTTGAGAGATATCTCACAGGTAAAGATGGCAATTAATGAATGAGATTTAGTTTAAAATCCTTTATATAAAAAAAAAATGTGTATGTGTGTACTCCACCCCATACGTGGTGAGTGCTCAGGTAGATCTAATCTGGTGGCTCCACGTAAGGACACCTTGGGCTTCCTTGCATCCCCAGTCTTAAGGCCAGAGTATAAACCCGTCACTCTCTCACAGGTATTCACTTCATCTTATTCAAAAGGCCAATGTGCATTGGTAAACTTCTGAATGTTGTGGGTGAATGAGAGAGAAGAGTCATGTGTAACATCAAGGCAGCAAACTTGGGCATTTGGAAACAGAGATGGAGATATCTGTACTTGGGGTTAGAGAAGACATGGGCTACCCAAAAGGTTAGTCTTCGACATGCTGAGCTTGAGGTAGTGGAATGCCAATATGGAAGCAATTACAGAGAGACAGCCAGTGAGGCAAGTTAGAAGATGGAGCAAAAGGTCATTGTCTAAAGGTGATAGTGGAATTCAAAAGAGTAGTATAGTTGTGCAGAGAAGAGGTGTAGATAGAGCAGAGTAGAGGCCCCAGAACTGTGCCCTTGGACACCAACAGTACGTGGTAGTAGAGACAACATCTGCAAGAAGAAGATGCTAAAGGAAAATTATTAGTTATGAGTCATTAGTTATGAGTTCTCACTATTAATTCACCTGTGATCTCAAAAATGCTACTGACAATGCAACAAAGTTCTTAGTCTATTGTATTATTTCAAGTACATGGTTGTAAATTGTGTATTAGGGGGTTTAGGTAGTTTTGATTACTAATAACTTGTCAAGATGGTCATCATTCTGGAGGCCTTGCCTAAAGGTGAACATGCATTATGTGGAAACATTATTATTATTGATTTATTTATATAGGGCTATCATATTTCACAGTGCTATACAATGATGCTGTGCAGCTCTGTACAATATGGATGAGGCATAGCAATACTAGACACATAGGAGTCCATGAAGAACCCTATTGGTATACGACAGATTAGATGTAAAGTCAGAGGTATATTTAGGCCCCAAAACTCTAGGGGCAGGTAAGAGCTGCAGGATATCACATCGTATTGTGGTGCTATGAATTACATGGACACGAGACATGAGTTCCTTAAGGGGCACAGTTATTAGTTACAGCACAAAACGGTACTGCCTGTCACAATGTAAGTCTATAGCTGGGTCTTATTACAGGATGTGGTTTTTCCGCACGGTGGGAATACATGGAAGGTGTGGAAGCAACTTCCGTAAATACATCACTAGTAAAGTCCTTGTATCAAAAATTTACC
>VKOC01000008.1:31509598-31532095 GCA_009364415.1 Spea multiplicata
TATATAAAGTCCAAAATTAACAATTGCACTCCAAATGCCAAATTTCTGCCCGGTGCCAAATAGCTGCAGCAGTAAATAATATAAAGTCCAAAAATAGTTACCGGCACTCCAGGGACTTTGCAAATGACCACACAAACAACTTCGGTTCTCAAGTCAACATTTCAGTTTTGTTTATTACAGACTTTCATCAGGACATCATATATATATATATGTATGTATATGTATATATATGTATGTGTATGTGTATATGTATGTATATGTGTATGTATGTATATATACTGCAAATGTAGCTCTGCTTCTATATTCATAATTATACTATGACATTTGTTTTAAGAGGGCCTGATTGTTACATAGAAGTTCTGGAACATTTATTATTTATTTCATTTATTTCTCACAAGTAATAGGCAAAGGAACAGAACCATATCTTTCATATACTAAATAAGAAAAAGCAAATGTCATCAGAAATACACTTGTTATGTCTTGAGTATGGCATTTGCAATTTACCTTTTTAGACTTATGAGCAGTTCTCGGCACGTAACATAAAATATATATATATATATATATATATATATATGATACTATATAAACCTGTTTTACAGCGCTCTATTTCTGGAGCACTACTTTTCCATTTATTTTTTTTGTATGTTTTTTTTAAGCATTATGAATGGCAAACTAAGGAAAAAAATGCAATGAGAAAGGATTTCCTTTAATACTTTGAGCATTTTTATATATTTTTTATTCCTGTAAAGGAGAGCTTTGGTTACATTGTTTCTGGGTTCCAACTTTAACTCATCGTATCCAGTGTAACATAGTTACATATCTCCTCTGCTAGCGATGTTTTGTGTCGAGGGGCTAGCGATGTGTTGCTTAGCAACCAGTTGCATCTTTTCCCCCCGTCGGCAGAAGACCTAATATCTCACTTTCCTTACTTGTCACCTACGTGGAAACACTACGGTGTATGCAAATTACGGCAACAGCAAGTGTCAGACTGCATATACAAGGCTGCCTTATATCCAGTAGAGTTGGGTAGCAAAATGTTCATTTGTTTTGTAAGAATTTCTGTTTATGGTTATTAGTTTCAAACATAACGCAATTATAAATCCCAGGGCCTGCTGGAGAGATTTGCATTCACTGTCAGCGGGAACCTCTAACTAATAATGAAGACTAGAAATGTATTTATGCAATAATTTGCTCGAGAGAATGAACGCACGCAGTCTATTTCGCTGCCACGGGGGACAGCGCCACTCCATCATATTGAGTGGATTAGATTCTAAGCGGCGGAGTTTCATATCAGTTTGGTTATCTGCAGATAGAAGAAGAAAATAATTAATAACATAAAAAAGGATAGACCTCGACATGTTCCAGTGTAGGAAATTTTAACTAAAGCATGCAAGGGGTATAATTAGCTTTCCTCTCACTTTCAGTGTTATTGGACACTAGGCTAGAACATCAAACGTCTTTGTATATAGTTTCTTATTCTGTGCGCCGTTAATAATTTTCAATAAGACCGCTGTTCTCCCGGCAGCAGGGGGGGGGGTTGGTGGTGGTCGAGAAATCTCGGCATTACGATGATGTCCATACATGACTCTCTCTGTTTACCTACTCCCAAAAGTGTATCAAAGCTCAGATCCACGGAAATAAAAGAAAAGTTAAACAAAACAAGCATTTAACTGCTCAAAATAAGGTATGGACAAGGCAAACAGGTGAGGTATTGTTTAGGTGCCTGAGTCAGATCAATATCTGTGCTTTTCAAGCTAGGAATCCTGTCGGCTTGACTCTAACACTCCGCATATCGTCTTACCACCAGCAGACAGACTGTCGCCTCGAACCAACTGATAGGGAACATGTTTCACCCAGAAAAGAGAGGCGGAGGAGTAAGGAAATAATAAATAAGCAAGCCCCATCTTCATTCTTGTTCGGCGATGTATTTTGAAGGAATGTCTTGGGTTTTTTTTTTTTTCTTTTAAATCCTTCTTTTCAGCAGGGCCACAAATCACATTGGACAGTGATATGTTCTTAATCATGAATTTAAACGCATTGATTTTTCCTCCACTGATCGGTATTGAAGCAAAACCACAGATTTCGTCTCCGATGCACCTGTACGTTTAAGCAGTGAAAGCATAAAAATATTAATGCTCGTGCTCTCCTTCCACCATGTGCGATATTGCGATATTACAAAACGTCATGAAATGTGGTAGCTGTAATTCTTATTACTTCTGAGCACAGAGAGTATAGATGCATTCATTTTAAGAGATGGCAGGGGATACACTTGTGGATCACTTGTGAATTGTTTTCTTGAAACGTGCATAGGGATCCATCACCTGCTCACATTTTGATTGGGAACCTGTACTTTTTTTAAATATACAGTAGCTACGAGAGGTTATGACCATGCTGAACCTAGTACTTGGGGGTACCGTGGACCAAACGTACCGGACCTCTCAATGTTCAAAGTGCGGGACACATTTAGGTTACGTGCAGAGGTTTGACTGAGAGCAGACCTGGAGATAGTTTGTGATCTTTTGCTCCACTCAATGAGGCATTTAAGAGAAACAAGTTATCCAGTTTAATATCCATCTACATATACATTATCATGACTTTTTTGGCTGTAGAACATGTGTGTGATGCACACATACTTGGCAAACTTTCTGAGCTCTTAGAAAAGAGAAACATCATGGGAGTAAAGGAGAGTTGGAATGATTTGAGTGGCAAAGAGGGACATTTTGGAGATGTTATAGAGAGTTATAGTATAGAATTGTTGGGAAAAAAACAAGATGTCTCTTAAAATAAGTTTCCATTGAGCGCCCAATATTTACCTGTGATAAGTGGAGAAACCCAGTCTGTTGACTGGACTATTCCATAGGTTGTTATGTACATATATATACATATCCTTGCTCTGTCCCCACGTCAGCTGTATAATGCTGTACCCATACCATAGTCTGCATCTCATATACACCCCCTTTTCTCAATACCCTCATTTATTTTCTTTGTTTTCATACACCCTGATTGCTTATTTCTGCCAGTTGTTTCCATACTCACAGGGTAGCTAACCTGACTAAAATAGACCAATATCAATTTAACTGTTAAAGTGCTTTATCTGGCTCTCAAGTCTTATTTTTATACCTCTGGTTTTGAGAAGTCACTCATCTCAACCCATGAAGAAGTGCCCACATAAGTCATATTCCCTGTCCGTGGTACTTGTGATAAGATGTAGAAGATCAGCCCCATCTATGACCCAGTAAGGGACCTCAAAGGTCATTCATAACAGATCAGTAATAAAGGGTTGTGGTAGTTCCAGACCGCTGCATCAGACTTTCTCACTCCTATGTTTTGTAAATGTATTGAATCATTTGAGATTTGAGGCATTTTATAATGAGTGCTTGTCATGAATGCTGATGGACTAATTGATCGAGTTGATTATTTTTCCTATATATTGTTTTTTTTTTGTATTGTATTTTTTTTCGTTTTTCTCAGTGGCTCCATGTAAATACAAGGTTGTTACGCCTAAATACCCCGCATTTGCAGAGTATCTTGGTTACAGAAACCCATATTGGAATGCTGTTCATTATCCTTAATGATCCATTGCACAAGGTTAAACTGAGCCATTCTCCCAGGGAGCACTCAGGTTTCTTACCTGAACTGAAGCTTGCAGCATGTTTAAATTACACATATACCAACAGTGTGTCCTGTTCACTGGAATAAATGGATTACAGGTATTCTTACCTATTTACAAGTTCCAAGACTAGTACATTAAAACATCTACAAAAGTTGGGAGAAGACCATTTGATTGCTTGCTGGATAACTATAAGGGAGGTTATTACAAGTTATATTCACTGATTGTAGATCAGAAAGAAAGTTACAACATGTTCATGGGATGTAAAGCCTTGTTTGGATGCAGTATGTATTTATGTTTTCTATTTGGCTAAACTAAAAATGTTTTTGAGATTAAAAAGCGGACAAAATGGAAGGATTTTAGCAGTTGTCTGTTCCTTTTTGTGAATTTAGAACCGGTGTCTATTATTCAAGTTAAATTCAAATTCTCTTTCTTACTTCAGCAGTTGTTTAATTAAACATACAGCTTGTTTATGATATAATGTTTCAGAAGTACGTGTATGAGAGAGTAGATCAAGATTGATATCAAAAGTTTCAATCTGACAGCTAAATTACCTTCTTGCAATCATGGGAGAGACGGATAGAAACCTGGTTATAGAATAGACTTAAGACTAGCGTTTGTGTGGCGGAAATTAGTGTTTGTTCTCTTTCTCAGTGTTCTGATATGCATCAAGCCCTGTCCAGTAAAATGTCTTGGAGGTTTAAAGGGTTGAGTTCAATTAGCCTGAAGGAATAAATGTCTTATGTTCTAATATGTGGCCTTTGCACCCAGGGTGTATCAGAGTAAGAGAATGAATGAAATAATCACGCTCTTTCAAAGTAAAATCATTTAATATAAATTTGACTGGGAAATACCAGGACATAAAAAGACAAATATGGTTATAAGTATGCAATGAACATGAAACTACCATTGTTTTACATATCGCTGAATTTCAAAATTGATGGGCTATTGGTGATGGATCCAATCTAGGTGTCTACTAATGTCACTATGAAGAAATGATGAGTTACAGAGTGAGAATGAAAGCGTCCTCTTCTTGACTTCTTGTTCATTCCTACTGATGGATGAGCCAGCCACTTGTAAGAGTACTTGTGACTACACAGATGCACACAAGGACCAAAACAGTAGCAGTAGTATACCCATGCCATTCCATTTTTTTGTAAATAGGTACCCACCTATGGAACATTGCCCAGTAAGAGGAGGTAAATTGTAGTTGGTGTCCCTATTCAATTAATATATTTTACTAAACACATTTCTCTGTATTCAGAGATAGTACATTGTGCTGAGCTACTGTGAAGAAAATGGCGCTAATTTATACCAGCAATTGCATGTTATTTCCGTAAACTGCATACTACAAATTAGCTGAATACAAAATTTGTGTACAAATGTACAAATTTTCACTTACTGTAGGTAACTTACTATAAGAAAATGTGACCAACATTTAAGAAAAACTCCATTCAAATTAGAAACATTTCCTCCTTTTTATTTTTAGTTATTGTAGCAATATCAGTTGGAATAAATATGTATTTTAGCAGAGATATGTGTCAGCGGGGGAATTAATTGGCTGATTTTATCCTTAGAATGTCACATCCTGATGTTACTGATGCATATTTTCCTTTGCTTTGATTATTTCTGTTTATAATGGAGAAAGAGGTCCATTTACATTGCCAGGTGCAGACATAGGACAGTTGATCAAGGCACTTGGCTTGTTATATACACACGATGGGGACTCTATGAACATTAGTCCACTAAAAGATTTCACCAACTCTTCATAACACCATGCCTTAGTAAAAACATAAGATTTGATGGCAGATGAGAACCATATGGCCCATCTCATCTAGGCTGTCTGTTTTTCCTGATGTAAAGACTCAGACCTTGGTCTCGTCTTAGATTCAGGAAAGCCCTATAGGCCGCAGATGAAGATTATAATTTATTGTTCCACAAGTTTTGCTTATGGCTTTGGTATCCCTGTACACACACCTTGCCTACTCTGATGCTAAGAGTAGGAGCAGCTGCACAATCTTAATGGCGGCGCTCATGCCCTGGCTAATGTCTCATTTATTGGGACTGCCAGATGCTTAGTATATATTTGGATAAAGAAGTATCAAGTACCAACTTAATGTGGGGCTGTATTAAATAATAACCAGTGAGAAATGTGTAGAAGCATCTATGAATGTTGGCCCAAGATAAGGTCACCTTGGTGAGTTTACCCTTCACGTGAGCCAAACAGGTCACCAAATAACCAGCATGGTCTATAGTGGATAGACTTCATACTACATCATAGTTTCAAATAAATGCCTCTCAAAACATCAACATCTTTAAGGTTCCTACCATCACGTTGTTTCTTTAAAGCCAGCTTTGCCTCTCTCCAGACTAACGACATGGATTACTGGAACCATGTCACATGGTCCGATGAGACCAATATAAACTTATTTGGTTCAGATGGTGTCAAGCGTGTGTGGCGGCAACAAGGTGTGGAGTACAAAAACAAGTGTGTCTTGTCTACAGTCAAGCATGGTGGTGGGAGTGTCATGGTCTGGACCTGCATGGGTGCTGCTGGCACTGGGGAGCTACAATTCATTGAGAGAACCATGAATGCCAACATGTACTGTGATATACTGAAGCAGAGCATGATCCCCTCCCTTTGAAGACTGGGCCACAGGGCAGTATTCAAACATGATAACGACTCCAAACCCACCTCCGAGATGACCACTGCCTTGCTAAAGAAGCTGAGGGTAAAGGTGGTGGACTGGCCAGGCATGTCTCCAGACCTAAACCCTATTGAGCTTCTGTGGGACATCCTCAAACAGAAGGTGGGGGAGCGCAAGGTCTCTAACACCCACCAGCTCCGTGATGTCATCATGGAGGAGTGGAAGCGGACTCCAGTGGCAACCTGTGAAGCTCTGGTGAACTCCATGCCCAAGAGGGTTAAGGCAGTGCTGGAAAGTAATGGTGGCCACACAAAATACTGACACGTTGGGCCCAATGTGGACATTTCCACTTGGGGGTGTACTCACTTTTGTTGCCAAGGTTTAGACAGTGGCTACTACTTTACATTGTAGCAGAGCGTAATTTCTTCAGTGCTGTCACATGAAAAGATATAATAAAATATTTAAAAAAATGTGAGGGATGTACTCACTTTTGTGAGATACTTTGTGTGTATATATATATATGTATATATATATATATATATCTGTGTGTGTTGTGGAATTTATTGCCAGCTGCGGAGCTTGATCTCCCCCTTTTCCTTCAACATAACACAAATCTCAAATCATCACCCACATCAACATATTTTTTCAGTAATAAGCCAAGCACATGAGTAAATTCCAGAAGAAGCAGCACAGATGAACCCATTAAAAAGATGCAGTAAGCTGTGATCTGAACGAGCTTTCTGTTACGTACCTAATTATCTGTGTTTAGATTTGTTTATAGAGGTATGTAGATGGAATATTTTTCTTCAGTTTTTTTTTTCTACTTTTTCTTTTTTTTTTATGATCCAGCTGTGACATTTCATTTCTGTCACTTATCCGACACAACTCAGCTCTGTTTTTTTAATCTTTTATCACATACTTCCCCCCCCCACCACACCAAAAATATATATATATACTCTGTGTTTTCATGAGATGTCGCTAGTTTGAGAAAACATGTCAAAATCAAAAAGCACAAATCTTGCTATATAGACGGGAACAAAACCCGCTAACAACTGTTTCCAAAGCTGATTCCGGGAAACCAATATACAAAAAAATCTTAAATGACTTGCGGAGGAATATTAATTAGTATAAACATCTTACTGTTCCTGTTGATGTAAAACTTGTTGTGGTCACCATCTACAGTGGCTATACTTATTCTAGGGATTTTATCATGAAAAACACAAAATTGTCAATTCTTAGCCTTGGCGTTTTATTTATATTTCAAAGGGTATAATTTGTTTATAGTACAGGAACAATTTCAACATAAAAGCAGGGATGCTTGTATGATTGTAAAAAAACATATGTTGTATAAAAAAAAAAAGCTTGAGCTGATAATGCCCATTATTCAAGCATTCCCAGAGCTGGGTATCAAATGTAGTTCCTGTTCACCTTAGCTAATGAAGCTTATAGTGTTTTACATTTGTAGATACTTTTGGGATATTTAGAATATCAGTTTTTAATATTTTAACACATTTCCGGGCGAACACCAGGGTTTTTATCTAGCTATAGCATGCCAGGCTCCAAGGGACATAAAACTGAGCCCGTCTTTGACATGTACCAGTGTATATTATTGGAAAAGAGTAGTCGTTGCAGAGCTTCGCTGTGTGGTGGACCACCACTCACAAGCAAAGTGGTGCACAGCAAGCAAAACGGGTATAGCTTGTTCAGGTGGCACTTCGGGGGGGGCAGTAAGAAGAAATAGGCATGGATCTGCGACTTCTACATGAATTAGCTGTTATAGTGTGGAAATGTACATAAATGTGTTTTGAGAAGCACTCAATGGGTTTCCTCAAGGCCTAGTTTACTTCTTTACGCTTCATACAGGAGCCAGAGCACAAGAACAGGTATTGAACGTTTTGAACAGTTTTCCATGCAATGACTTTATTAATTCAAACGCAAAATCATTAGCCAAACATGCATGTGATGTTTTTTAATAACCACCTCTGGTCATATGATAAATTGGGACGTGTATACTAGCATTGAAATAATTCAGAATCCATCTGATTCAATCATATTTAATTTTTTTTGGAGTGTTTTTTTGTTAATAGCCCCAAAATGTCTTGTATTTTGAAGAAGTGGTCTATACTTGGTCGAGATAAAGTGTATGTGAAGATAATAATATAGCACATTGCCGTATTTTCATATTTTTAGTAAAACTGTCAATTTGAAAAGGAAATGATGCTTTGATTTTCCTGCTTATTTGAAACAACAATACAGAGACAGAGTGGATGTAACATCCTGTTTATAGAAAGCATTTTATTTTCATGGTCTCTGGGGTGTTTTTGAGAGAAGAATGAGCTGTATTAATTTTAGATTAACGCTAATCCCGCTCAGCTCACGGAAGATCAGTCTATAATGTTGTCTGATTACAATCAGTATGTTGCTTTACACCAAGGGTAATTTTCTCCCATTTGAAGTTATACAAGAGGCCTTTCTCTCCTTCCTGGAAAACTATTATCTGTAGACTTCGTTTGACTTCTACAGCCATCAATCACTAATAGAGACATTAAATTTACCATGGTGGTTAACTCAAAAAGTTTGATATAGAAAAATGAATGCACATGGAAAATTAAGTAAGAAAAAATGTAAGGACCCTTATTTATGGCTCAGTACTACCTGACACACAAGTTCAAGTTATATTTTTGAAAAGACTCATTACGGAATGAAACAGGGCGGATAAGTCTATCTGCAGAGAAGGGGCTTGCAAGAGAGGGCATGGGAGCGGTGGGAGATGCAGATGGAAGCCTCAGATTTGTGTGTCTATTGTCACGAACACACATACTAACATGCAAAGTTGGCCCTAACACCTACACATGCTAACACCAACACACACACACTACACTCTAACATCGTACACAACTACAATCTCTATAAGCGTACACTAATAGACACACACTGACACAAACATCTCTTTCGGGTATCACGCGGAGCCTGTCTTCAGTGCATCTCACACGCTTTTGCAGGGTAACATATCGCCTGCTACGTGACTTTGCTAGGCATCTGAGTTACTGGGGCCAGGTGAGGGCTGGCACCTTCTAGCTTGGGACCCATCAGCCTGTTGCCCCCCAGTTTACTAATATATGCTTTGGCACACACATATTTAAACATACTGTATCACACTAACACAAACGTAAACACTCATGCTAACACACGCACACTCACGCTAACACGCACATGCACTCACACTATGGGAATGGAACTTGTGGTGGCAAGTTAGTGGTAAAAAACTAAAATGAAGACAATACCATAGAGGTCTGAATCTAGCATGATGTATGTTGAAAACTGTTCTAGGAGGGAGGTATAGTGTAAGTGAGATTACATATGCATCGCACACACTTTGAATGGCCATCTCTCAGCTTGATTTGTTAAATCATTATACTTACAAATTAACTTGTTTGTTCTTTGGGAGATGCCGTTCACAAATTCACTCCTTTACCGTGTGCACTTATAATAATCTCCATGCACAAAAATGCTAAGCACAAATCTTTCTCTCATTAAAAAGTGTAATAATTGGTCCGTCTAGTAATCCATGCTTTTCATGTCAAGCAAAGCATCTTAAAAGTTTCTCTTTCTGTTGCGAAAAAGCCCGTCATAACAATTGCTGAAACCAAAGGGTTAAGCGCAAAGTATTTCTGACTCTTTTCAACGCTATAGAATATTGCCAATGTTTTATTCCAAATATTGTTCAAGTCTAGCCTTAAAAAAAACTCTTAATGAGGTCTGGCAGGTCAAAAAAATCATAGGATTAGGTGGATGTAATAAGATCTGATTAAAGGGTACACAGCCAGTGAAGGGTGTTAGGAGCAAATTCTTTCCACAAAGTGTATAATTAGTGTCTCATAAAAAGTACTTGATACTTACAGTTTGAAAACAATGACTGGAATACATTCACTATGACGGTTCGACTTAACCTTTCACTAACTGGGAACGTTTGCAGACCCAGGCAGAGAAACTGTTAATTCTGATCTGCTCGTTTCAGTGTATGGAAATCTTTTCACATCACAAGTATGCCCTTGACGTTGCTTGTATATGATGACATGCCCAAACAAAGTGCGTGAATATTTCTGCTGCTCTTAGAAATTCCAATGGCTTCATTTTTTTTTCTTTTTAGGTCAGCCATTCCTCCACAAAACATAATTTTGAAAAAAGTTTTTTCATTGATGAGCAGACCACGATGGGATTTAAAGCAGTTTGCCATAATTAACAAATAAGCATGTCTTGCGTGTAAAATGGCCACCAACATGTGGTTGCTATCACACAGGGTATGCCAATGTGCTAAGGGCAGGAAGAAATGGCAGACCACCTAATGACCCTACACCAAGAAGATACTTACAGCCCACCTATAAGAACCGAGCTTGTTTACATCTCTTGAGAGACAGCATAGTGTGTTGTTGTCAACAGTTTGCAAAAGAAGATCTGGCTATATCAGGTAGATTAGAAGTCATGCAAAAGCCGTGTGGATCGCCACTGGAACAGTCGTGACAGCGTAGGTGTTTGAAGACATGTTTTTTAATTCTGCTGCGCCAGCCACTTTAGTTTAGCAAGAGTGGTGTGAGATAACAGAGACAGCTAATTTGAATACATGCAAGCACTACTTCAGGGTTGCATGCATAAAAATGAGCTGATTATTATACCCACTTTACCAATAATTGTCTGAGACAGACACTTTGTACAGACATGTAAATGTTCCAGAGAGATTATTGTTTAAGTATCTACACACAAGGCCCTTATACTACCCTAAGCAATTTATGAGAAAAAAAAAAAATGAAATTGTTAGATCCGATTTATTGCAATCCAACTCAAGGCCTCAAGATTGTTCAAAAACTCCTTGTTTTTGAACAAACTTGTCAGATTCAGAAGATTTATACTTAGCGTTTTCAAAGATGCCCCAGGTTGTAGGGTTCTTATCGATCTGGTTGACAGTAGAGTTGTAGAGTGTTCTTTACAGAAGGGTAACCACTGCATTAAGGATTTTAAGTGTTTTTGCTTTGGTGTTGAGAACAATTAGATTATTTAAAACAGTTCCAGAACCTATTTATTGCCTACACATACTTTAGATACAGGGAAGTTACACTTAAACCTGGGATGGCTTGGCAATGCTGAACTGAAGTGACATCAAGCTTGGTGGTGCACCTTTTCTCTTGCTTTTCCAGTCCCCCAATTTCTTTGCTGTTATCGACCTATTTCTAACCTGTTTAGGTCAGAAGATGTTGGGGGAAAGTTCAAAAGCTGGCTGTTCACAGGCCTAATGATTACATTTGGGAGCTCACCAGAGTTTGCCAAAAGGTTATAAAAATCAAAACTGATTACCAGGGTCAGTGTTTGATTTCCAACAGAGGGGAATGGTGTTCGGTCCTGTCCAAAGCACACTCAGGTTTTACCCACCCACCTCTAGTCTAGTTTGGGGTTAGTCATATCTCTGTGCCCCTATATCTAGCCTTGCCCTTTACGTTAATGATACCCCTGTTTTGCACCCTTCCTAAAGGGAGCGGTGGGGCAGCTCCAGGAATTTTGCAAAGAAATAGTCGAAAACTACTGATATTCTAGATGCGTTTTCCAATGTACGCAGCGTCCGGTCATGTTATGTCGGTGCCTACATTTTCCATGGTTATTTGTTTCACACAGAGTCTGATCTCCAGCCAAAGCTTCCCTATTGTTAGGAGAAAGCTTCACAGTGGCAGGTTAGGGAATTTTGTTTAATGGCCCTTTTTCAGGAGGATCCCTGATTCTTGCCAGTTCCAAATAGTGAATTATCTCCAATGTTAATTCTGATATTCACAACCAAAGTATGATTACCCTGTTTATTGATTAGGCTGAATCTTTCAGTCTATGTACATCTGTTAGAAGCAAAATGGACTGGAAGCCCAGTTCATTTGCTAATTATAACTCCACATTGGACAAGTAAAGACACAATTATTTGTAGCGGATAAACATATTTGAACCAGTTTATAATATCTGTAATAGAATAAGAAGATTGAATATGTTAACAAAAAGACATAAATTAGATATAGCAGAATGGTGCGCTATAGCTAGGTTTAGTTTTGTTGCTATACTGGGTTACTTAACTGAAACGCAAGCTCGAGAATATATTCTTTAACACATCAAGGTTTCTCAGTGAATTATACTTAAATGCTACTATATAACCTACAAATAAAATTACCAAATTATATCCATTTTTACTTAACGGTTATCTTAGCCACAACCAGTTAAACTATAGAGGCATCAGATGAGCCTTTAATATATGCTTGGTTCTAAGAAGAACAAAGTAATTTACTTACGCAATGTAATATGGAACACACTTTTTCTTTTGTTTCGTATGCATATTATAGAGAGTTTTAGGACTGTTGAAAACCACGCTCTAGTGGAAGTAAACAAATCAGACACGCAAAATATAGTCCACAGGGAATTAGCAGACTAAAAGAAGCGAATAAGCGACCACCGCCACATAAATACAAGCTGAAAAAAGAAAGGCGAAACAAACCTCTCAGCTCAAACCCCCACTGTCACACTAAAAATACTGTAACAAATAATGCTCCAAATATTTAAGTGTATCAATTTGCATAAAAGTGTATGAAGTGTAAACTGTCAGAAGGAAGATTACTACACAAATATAGCAGGAGCCAGCGGATGACTGCGTGATCCCTGGTTGTCGCTGCTGCCTTCCTCGTGGTGGGACCCAGCTACAGGTGGATAGCCACTCCAGGTCTTGGAGTAAGTGTGCTCCTCCAGGCTAAAGTGTCCTAAACAAATCCTTACCACCAGTACCGGCATGACACAGCAGTCGTAATACAGGATTGTTAAAGACACTGGACAAATGTTACTCTGGGATGTGAAATGACTTTATTTGTGTCACCTATGGCCAATGGGACATCGGATCTAATGGGCGAACTTAACTTGGCCAACAGCTCTGAATCTGAGGAGACGTAAGGAGCAACCAGAAAAGCTGCATTTTTGAATGGGGAAACTTTTATGTGGTCACATAAATCCTAGAGATACTCAAGGGAGTACAAGTGATGGTTACTGGAGTAAGGGACACGACCACCAACAGAGCTGCAATATTACCGTATGTGATAACAGTGAATAGCAAATACATTATAAAGATTAAAATCTTCCGTACAACTGTCCCTCTTAAAGAGGAACACTTGAGAAGTATGGTCTTGCTGTAATTAAGGACTCAACTGGCCCAGGACTCAAAAACAGGTGTACAAATAAACAGAGTGCTCTGGAAAAGAACGTTTTCACTTCTCCTGCCAAAGCATCTTTTCTTTCCATAAATCTGTGAGCCGCTAACTCCAATACCCCAAGAATTATGTCATTTGGGTTACTCACTAAACATTATCTTACTGAATTCATTATGCATTAAGCTCGTCCTTTGGGAAACCTCCTCCAGCCGGCTTATAATAATTAAAATAGTTGAAATAGCAATTGGATTTCATTAACTTTGGTTAGTGTTCTGATTACGGAAAAAAATATATAACATGTCCAGGCACTATACCTCAAGAAACAACGAAAAACTCAGCAGAGCTCCCCATTTAGTTTGTTACACAAACTTGTATCCACAAGCTGTGGCTATGACACATAGTAGAATACGTGATTGTCTTTTCATTCACAAACATTTCCGATGTGTAAGCAAAGCGCTACTCCCACATATATCTAAAAATTGAACATTATGGAAATATAAGGGTACAAAAAAGGGTATAGAAAGAGAAAGCTGTTCAAAGAGGAAAACTTAGTTGCATGTCACGAAAACTCATAGAAACAGCGCATCCTACCTGATCTGGTTGGTGAGGAATCTCTCATGAATCATAGTCGACATATTTCTTGAGGTATCGCTTAATCATATTTGATTACGGGCCACGCATTATATTTTATGATTTAAAAATGATGCTTATAGTATTAAACAAGCACACGTATACTATATGTGCGAGAATATTTGCGTTTATCTATCGGTCCTGTCTGTCTGTCTATATACAAAGAGAATAATAGTATATATATTGGTGTACCATTAAAATCTAAGCGCAGTATTTCATGCAGAAGAGATGTTGCATTACAAAATGCAAATGAAACAAATGTATTTTAATAGCAAAGATCAAAAGGTGATGCAATTATTTCTTGACATTTCGCTCTGTTCCATTAGGGTTCCTATTCAGCAACACAAAAGCTGAGATGTTAAACAAATATATTAACTCCGTGATGTGATGTTTCCTAGCAACCCTACAAGCAAGTTTTAAGTTTAATTACCTGGCTGAGGCTCACCTCTATAAATTAACATTTGCATGCATGTATCGCTCTAAAGGCTTCTTGAGCGCCTGTAGTTACGTCGAGAATGAAATTGAATTTGTTGGCTCTTTTGAATTGGTGCACAGGGCAGGGTCCCAGGGTGTGACGTGGTATCCTGGAACGTCCGCCACTTTGTTAGGGGGTCCACAATGTGGAGACCTTTGCTTGACATCGTCTGCAAAGTTAATGCACGTGGTGTGGCGTTTGGGGTAGGGGCCTTGACTATTGTTAAAATCATTATTATATTTTCATTCTCCTGTTCAAATCATTAGTATATTTTTGTTATATTCCTATAATTATCCATAGTTGTACACCACACCCAGTAACACTCTCTCTTTTCCTGTGAGCCCCTTGGTGTCTGTGTCCACCTGCATGTCCCCTTTGCAGGACAATAGGCAGGGGAGTAAATAGAAAACACCTGGCCCTGATGCAAACATCTCCCCCTGGGGCCCCCCAACTTTAACAGGTAGCTTGTGCCTTCCTTGCCCCCCTCCTTCCAACATAAAACATATGTAAACACACAAATTACACATCGATGCTCACACACACACAATTACACATCCATACCCACACACACACACAATTACACATCCTTGTGCTCACACACACACATCCATGCTCACACACACATACAGACAAGTACAGATCCATGCTCACACTACATAGGTGGAGAGGGTAGTAAACATTCAATGGCTCCCAAATTTTATTTGAGGGCCGGAGTGTATCTGACACTGTGTGAAAGCCATTTGTTAAAATATTCTGGTGGTTATGAGGAAGAATAATACATTGCGGAAAGAGGGTGGTTGGGAGCTTTTCCATGCTCTAGCCATACGTGTTTTTGGGGATGTGGACAATTCGTTTTGCTGTTGAAATGTGAGTTGTTCTCATAATTCGAGCACTATACTCTAAATGTGAATACCATCATTTTAAATACAATATCAGCTTTTCGTATTCTTCAAGGTGTTTATACCGAGCAATATTCATTCTTACATGTCAGTGTCTTCATATTCAAATTCTAGCTCTGTGTCATTGCTGGTCTGTTATTATTGGAATCAAGTAAAAAAATCTTTGCTAGGTGACAAGTCTAACTGGAGGATGTGAGAAAATATTATGTCAACAAGGCACTACTGACTAGTGCTGAAGACAGATCGGTTAGAGATAGGTGTGATAGGAGCACAGATTTAAGGAGTTAACTCATTAGATAAAAAAATTCTTATTTATGCTATATTTTTTTTATAAACAAAATATTATATATTTTTTAACAAGAATATATAAATACATATAATTGTCCTTCTTTGGTAAGAAATCGGCAAACTAATCAATTGCAAAAAAACTCCAGTACATAACCAGATCGCAATTGTAAATTACAGGTAGGTTCTGGCAGATATATTTGGTAGGTTTATTTGGGCCCCAGAAGGTTAGGGGTATCAGTACAGTGCATCTGTCCTGATGTGTCAAGTTAGTATAAGTACACACTGGAATACTTAACAGACGGCTAGCAAACGAACAGGGGTCATCATTAACTTTGGCTCCATCAACAGGTTTTGTGTGCTTAACTTAAAACTATACAACTATAACTAACTATAAAACTACAAACTAACATTCCGTACATTAATATGTCTCTACACCTGTGTATATTCCATTAAATATTAGAAATAGATTTATACCAATATTGATAGTCAGATGAGTTTCGGTAGAATTTTATATAGATAACACATCACAGAAAACTTGGTGTTTTGGTATTCTTATACTTTTTTTTTGTGGTGTCCCAACACGATTACTAATTAATTTTTTTCGGAAAATGCCTCTACAACTAAAATAACTGAAGAAATGGAGACAAAGAGATATCTTTTAAAAAAAAAAAAAAAGGAAAAGTGGTCACCTGCACAGATTCTTCAGATAACCAAATTCAGCTGCCTGTAGTTTGTACTTTTTTTGTTTGTTTATCAGCATAATTGTTTTCCCAGATATTTTGTATGAAACTGTTTAAAATTATTTAGACATGGTAACTCTTGTATATTTAATTATTTTTTTTTCTTGAATTCTTATCACTCAAGGCTCTGGGCCAACAACTTAAAAAGGGGGGAGGTGGGGGGCGGTGGCCTAACACAGATGTGAGAGGCTGTGTATTCTGTGAGCTCTGCTCAGCTTTCACAAAAACAGCTATAAAAACAGCTAATTTTCACCTAAAAACGGACCAGGACAAGCATGCAGTCCTCAAGAACCAAAAGGCTCTTCATAAGAAGTGGAACAAATGCTCCAATTGAAAATAAAAAGCACAGCAGTGGTGAGGAAGAACACATGGCAGCAGCCATTACACAACCACATAGAGAATTAAAGCAACAGGCAGAGGGACCTACAGCCACACTGGATGTACAAACACTGACATCAACAATGCGATCGCTTCTTCAAGAATTAAGGCAAGAAGTTAAAGCTGACATAAACTCTGCCACTGCTGCACTGGCAAAGGACATACATGATATTGGTAAGCGGACAGATCATATTGAAAGCAAGCTGGATGAGATGGTGGATTCACACAACATGCTGGTAGGAAAAGCAGATACCTTAGAAGCTGAAGTGACAAATCTCACTAGAAAACTTGCAGACATAGAAGACAGGAGCAGACGTAATAATGTACGTATAAGGGGGATCCCTGAAAGCATAAGAAATGATCAGTTGGAAGACTACTTCAAGGACTTTATGGCCAGTATAATACCAGATCTGGAAAAATCGGCCTTTATTATAGACCGTATACACAGGCTCCCAAAAGGAAGAACGGCGCCTGCGTCAGCCCCAAGAGATTCAGTGGCTCGCATTCACTTCTACCACCAAAAAGCACAACTACTGAATTTACTGCGCTCAGCAAGAGAAATACCAGATAAGTTTGCAGATATTGAATTGTTCCCGGATTTATCAGCTCATACTTTGGAATGGAGACGGCAGATGAAGCCCATAACTGAAATTCTGAGAAGGAAACGAATAATGTACAGATGGGGTTTTCCGTGCAAACTTTTAATTATACGCAGTGGAAAAGCAACACCTTTATCAGATCCCAAAGAAGCGTTCTCCTTTCTAGAGGAATGGGGTGTAATGGATGCTACGGATACACCAACACGCCCTAAGCAAAGCAGCCTTCCAAAAACCCCTCGCAAGCTTCAAAAAGACTGGCAAAACGTACCTAGCCGCAAAAGGCAGGCAGCTCCATCGCAAAGCCCGTCATCTACTCCAGACTGAAGCGCATTACCTGGATAGGTGATATCATAGCATTTGACATAGCTGCTTGTTGTTTAAATGTTGTGTTTATAACCATGTTTATAGCTGTGCACAATAATAGTAGGGATACAGAAGTTAATGGTATAACCTACGTATTAGTTCTTGTAGGGACTTTTTTCTCTTAATTAAAGGCTGAATTTTAAGCAGTGAAAGGGCAGCTGCTCGTAATCAGATATATATTTTGGAGAGATTATGCATCACTCAACTCCTATACCCCGTGGGAGTGATAAGGGGGGAACTAGACTGCTGGCCTGCTTGTTGCGCCAGGACAGTCGGTTGGTTACTCCTCTATGTACAATACTTCAGTTCAGAAAAGTTATGTATTTTATGTTTTTTTATGTTTTACTTAAGAAGAGCTTTAGTGGTGTACAGTTTACTATGTGTCACAAACCCTTGATGGTACATTTGAACAATTGGATTTGCGATGCCGTATTTTTTCACCCTGAGAGGCTTAACCTGTGTTGTGCTCCGATGACAATTAAGCAATTACAGCAGCACAAATTAGAAATGTGTCTATATCACAATGATTAAGGTAATGACATACAATACACGGGGCTTAAACATACCTTACAAGAGGAGAATGCTCTGGGATGAAGCTAAAAGATACAACATAGATATACTATGCGTGCAAGAAACACACTTTGCCCAGTCAAATGCCCCGTCATTCAGCCACAGGGACTATCCCTATGTCTATCAATCCCAAAATAAAAACAAAAAAAGGGGAACACTTATTGCTTTAAAGAGAGACATACAATTTGAACTATATAAATCGTATATTGATAAGTTGGGTCGCTTTATAATTTTACATTGTTCGATAAAAGGCGAGGAGCTGGTGATAATTAATGGGTATCTCCCTCCAAACGAACAATTTCAGACTTTAGGGAAAATCCAGGCAAGGCTAGAGGAACTCCACGAGGTCCAAAAAATTCTAATATGCGGAGATTTTAATTTAATCTCAGATCACACTTTGGATACGTCCAGTAAAAGTTCTAAGCGCCATAAAGAATGCAGGAGATTCTTGAGTTTTCTACATTTTAACAAGCTGTTCGACTTATATAGGGCATTGGATCATACATCCAGGGAATATTCTTATTATTCTAAATCTAATGACATGTACAGTCGGATAGACACATTCCTAGGAACAATTAGTATTTTACATGAAACAAACAAAGTCGAATATCACCCGGCTACAATGTCTGATCATGGCCCGGTAACATTAACCCTTAATATTGGACAAAGACCATCTACTGCCTTGCGGTGGCGGTTAAATGACATATTCATAAATAAGGAAGATCTTAAATTAGAACTAAAGAATAAGATTAACGAATACATTAAAGAAAATAATACTGAGGATGTATCTAGAGAGACCCTGTGGCTGGCCCACAAAGCAGTTATTAGAGGCTTTTGCATAGCCAGGGCATCATCAATAAATAAGAAGAGGAAAGCTAAATTAAATGATCTATATGCAAAACTGCAGCAATTGGCAAAATTACATATTGACGACCCTAATACAACCAATAAGGAGAACCTAGAATTAGTAAGGTCAGACATAATGCAGATCCAAAAGGAGAAGAACGAATTTAGGATGAAGCGATTGAAAGAGCAGTATTATTCGTTTGGCAATAAGGCTGGCTCAATGCTTGCTAGAAAATTGAAACACAAAGAAGCGGCCGCTTCGATCCCTTATTTATATAACTCGAAAAACTGTAAAGTCTCCCACCCCACCAAAATAGTCAATGAATGTGCAAAATTTTATGAGGCTTTGTATAATCTAAACAAAGATCCCAATGTAAAACAACCTAGTAGAGAAGATATCAATAAATATCTCTCCTCAATGAAACTACCAAAAATAGATAAACTGGATTGTGAAACTCTAACAGCCCCCATAACACTTGATGAAGTCCTACAAACTATTAAGGAAATGCCGTCAGGTAAGTCTCCGGGCCCAGATGGCTTTACAGTCGAATACTTTAAAACCTTTAGTACTGACCTTAGACAGATAATGTGTGACATGTTTAATGATATCTATAAATCAGGTAAAGTACCAGGTGAATTAGCCGAAGCATATATTGTAACTCTGCCCAAACCGGGAAAGGAACCCACGAGCTGTGCCAACCTCCGTCCCATCTCGCTACTTAATACTGACTATAAAGTCTATGCAAAGATCTTGGCAAGCAGGTTGGCAAACATTTTACCAAAAATTATAAACCAAGACCAAGTGGGCTTCACAGCGGGCCGACAGGGTTCGGACGCAACACGGCGTGTGATAAACATTGTAGAAAGATGCTCAGCCGGGAAAGTCGAATGCCTTCTCCTGTCCCTGGACGCGGAGAAGGCGTTCGACAGATTACACTGGGGATTCCTGGAGGAGACGATCCGGAAGATGGAGTTTCCGGAGAGTTTCATTAGAGCAACCTTGGGCCTATACAATGCCCCAAGAGCCAAGGTGCTTACCCTGGGGTGCCACTCAGTCACCTTTCCTATAACAAATGGAGCTAGACAGGGGTGCCCAATTTCCCCGCTCTTATATATTCTTTCCTTAGAGCCTCTGGCATGTAAGATCAGAGAATCTGAATCTATTACGGGCATCATCGCAGATGGTATCCATAGCAAATTATCCATGTTTGCAGACGATGTCCTCTTGATGTTGTCAAATCCTCGAAACTCACTAGTAAGTTTACATGAAGAATTAAAAGAATATGGTGACGTGTCATATCACAAGGTTAATGTTAAAAAATCTCAAGCCCTGCCAGTGAATTTAAAAAGAGATGATATAGAGATACTAAAACAACAGTTCAATTTTGATTGGAAAAAAAAATCAATCAAATATTTGGGGATCAACATTTATAGAAAATTGACAGAGATAGCGATGCAAAACCTAAAAAGAGTATGGAATGGGATAAAAACTAAGTTAAAGGGCTGGAGTACTTGCAATATTTCCTGGCTTGGGAGAATTGCAGCCATTAAAATGATGGTCCTACCAGAACTATTATATATATTTCGCACCATACCCATTAAGTTTAACCTGACTCAAATTGCAGATATTCAGAAACAACTGAATGTATTCATGAGAGGTAGTAGGCGTTCTAGAATCCCAGAAACAATACGGTATAGACATAAACTAAAAGGTGGCATGGGCATTCCTAACATCAAGATGTACCACAAAGCTGCCATACTTGCCAGTGCCCTATCTTATAATAAAACTAATATGGCTCCCCAATGGAGAGAAATGGAAAATAATGCTTTATCCCCACACAGGGTCCAAGATATAATGTGGGCTAAGCAAAAAGTAATTATTAACAAAAATGCTTACTCCTCTACTAAAGCTTTCCTTGGTTATTGGAACCATATGATAAAGAAAAAATTCCAAAGCAAAGTTCTATCTAGGGCAGCAACAATACGCAGCTTGCAGTACTGGATGACAGATTTTAATCCTAAAAAATGGGAAGACAGAGGAATTGTTCACCTACACCAATTTTTTGAGAATGACACATTCTTATCATTAGAAACCTTAAGACAAAAATATAAACTTAACCCAGGTCTAGTATTTAATTATCTACGATTAAAACATTTCTTTCAAATGCCAGCACAAAAAGACAGATTTAGAAAAGACAATATCATATCAATTGAGCACAGACTCATTTATTCCAAAAACGTAAGAGGTGGCATCTCTATATTTTACAATTTCTTATTAGAACTTAATTATATGTCTATACCCTCCTACCAGACACAATGGGAGAAAGAACTGAACACACACTTCAGTGCAACAGAATGGGCCCAATCATATAAACATATCAAAGGAATCACAAGGAACACTAACCTCACAGAATTTGCTGTTAAGGTTCTTTTTAAATGGCACTTTACACCTAAAAAACTGAATATAATAGACAATACAGTGTCACCTCTATGCTGGAGGGGGTGTGGTTTGATTTCAGACCATAAACATGTGTGGTGGGAATGCCCACTTTTGCAAAACTTATGGAAGGAAGTTTGTGCTTTGTTAACAGATAGAACTGGTATGGAGGTAAAGTTGGAGATCCAAACTGCAATATTGGGAATCTTCCCAGATAACTTCCCACAACACTTAATATCACTCGTTAACCTTACATGTTTAATTGTAAAGTATTTATTGGTCACCCGATGGAAAACACCTCAGATACCATCCATACAGGAAATAATCACTAAAATGAATGAAGTAAAGCAATTGGAATTAGTGGCTAACAGGGCCATGGGATCTCCAAAATCATATGAAAGAACATGGGATATATGGGAAGATGACTTAGAAGGTTAAATAAACAACATAAAATTACACATGTTCCAGAAAGGGTGAGACTCCCATGGGGAGAGAGACACCATTGAGGGACTTAAACACATCTAATGAAAATATCAGAAAGTAAACACATCATTCATGTTTTTCACACATTTATGCTCACCAATAACAAAATGACCACCACTGTTTAAGATAAATCAATAAAATTATTATCTTTTTTTTACTTTTCTTTTCTTCTGTAAAACACAAATGCATATTATTGATGTTTGACATCCTAACCATTGACAAATGTTTTTCCTTTCTGTATAATAAAAATGTTTTAAAACGACAATAAAAATAATGTTACATAAAGAAAAAAAAAAAGGAAAAAAAAAAAG
>VKOC01000008.1:31532195-31559365 GCA_009364415.1 Spea multiplicata
CACCTACCACACCCCAAAGGCCAGCCCTGGCATTCAGGTTGCACACCTAGGACTTGCCCAGCACCCAAATTACACAGAAGAAGTTGCCACAGGAAATACCCAGCATCCACATTGCACCACAGTGGTCTCTCCTCTCAGAGTCATTCAGGGCTCCTCTCTGGACCTTGCTCACCTCTCTGGACCTTGCTCACCTGTGGTCTCTGGAGTCTGAGTGCTTGGAGGTCACGACCAGGGATAGGCACGGACAGAGTTCATGGTGGACATTTTTATAATTGCTGGACTTAGAAGAGGACACCATTTTTTATTTGTTTTATTTATTTAAAACAATACTAAATAGTACCCTAGGTTCAAATGTGTCAGAGTGAATTATTAAATACCCTTTAGGCCCAAAACAGTGACAGTAATGGATAGACTGCCAAAATACACACATATACACTACACTTACAAATGCCTGCCCATAAACAGATTCATGCTTGCCCATACACATCCTGGTTTACACTTCCTTTGCATCCATACACTTACTTGCCTTAACATACACTTTTAAAACACAAACACACTCTCTCCCCCCCTTTCTCAAAGTATCTCCCCTATCTCATTATCGCTCACCTTTCTGCCAATTTCTTCCCCCCGTTACTTTCTCTTTACCACTCCCCCTCTCTTCGATCCTCCTTTTTTGTTGCCTCTGTCCCCCAATTTATCTTTATCTCTCCTCTTTTTCTCCATCTCTCCCCTTTCTTTTATCTCTTTTCTTATTTTTACCCATTTCTCTTTATCGCTCCTCTTATTTCACTTAAACTCTCCCCCTGTTTCTTTTTATATGATTTCGCTTCTACTTTTTACTTTATTTCTCCATTTGTTTCCGATCACTCCCTTTTCTCCATATCCCTTACCCTTCTGAATTCATGTGGGTAGGTCTGTGGGAGGTCTGTTCGTATCCCAGCACTCATCAATAGCCAACACGCTTTGCTAGGGAGCAGTGAAACAGAAGTCTGTATGAACAGACATTGCACTTCCTTTTATTTTGGATCGGTTAGAAGGAGATCCATGATCTACCCAATCAGCCTTGCCCCTCCAGCAGGCAACACAGGATGCTGCCTGCCTACTCCCGCAGAGGGAGGTCTGGTTTGCATGCTTTCTACACCGCCTCAGTTGCGCCTGAGGATAGAACCTGCTATGGCTCTGGATCTAGACAGGGTGTAAATGCAGCGTCAAGTCCTTGTTACTCTAAACACACAATGGAGGCATTGGAAGCTTCAAGCTGGGGCTAAAAACATTCAGAGCAGGCCTCTCTGGAGCTGAAAAGTAAACTAAATTATTTAGGCTTTCGTGTACTGCTACACAAAACCAACTTTTATATAGAATATCTTTTTTTTACTATTCAAACATATATATATATACGAAAACCAAACTGGAGGATACTAAATAATTGTCTCAATTCGTCCAATCGTTCCATCTGTCACTGTATATAGTTTTGTAGGAGGTAGAGCTCAAATCTCTCTCTACAGTTTATATTTTATCCAAAGTCTTTAGCGTTCTATACAACTTATGAATGATTTTTTTCAAAATGGTTCTTCTGGTGTCAGTTTTACATCAAAATGACATTTGTCAGCTCTATACAAAGCTGCTCTATAGCTACTTAGCTAAAAAATAAATCTGTAACAATCCACATTAATCCCTTCAACCCCCTATTTATATTCTCCGACACACTTAGTAATTTGACAAATCCCTCTCCTGAAGATGTTCTAGGTATCGCTTACTGTACAAACAGCAGACAGCACACAGCTGGTCCATGCAAGGCTCACTCGCCTTCACCTAACTGAGCTCTAAAGGAGTAATGGGTTGGATTTCAAAATAAATAAGCATTTGAGAAAGTGATCTTTATTAGGAATACAAAAAGAAGTGCTTCTCTGAAGGATTTCCTTAAATTGAGGAGCGTTAATCTAGATAACAGTTTAACGGTGATTGATTTTTATGATTTTTCAGGCAAGGCCTATAAATAATAAGTTTTTTTTTTCTTTTCTTTTTTTCTTCTTCTTACAAGAGATGTGTAGAAGATACCTGGAAAGGTCTTTAGGTATACTGAGCCAACACGTTGTGTAGGATATGCTACACATGTACCTAAGGAACTCCATGGACACACTAAGACGGCACCAAGGATGCTCAAGATACCAGGGGTTAACCAATTTGTCAATCATGCAATTCATTATTTATTATAACATAAAAGGTACTTGACTGGTTGGCATGAAGAACTTCATTTTAGTTTTTGAAACCTCGCTGTGACCCCAAACTAACCTTGCTGATTGATTTGTGGTTGGAACTTTTAAGTGCTTAAACAATCTGTCATTTTTAATCCAAATCATACATTCTATACACCAAATACATCAATCTGTGTTTACAGATAAAAAAAAGCAATATACAGGCATTAAAAACCCCATATGTATATATCATGGGAAGCCACTTTACTCATTATCTGCATGGATGTTGTAGATTGGTTGATTCCATGATGTTAGGGATGAACCCAAATTCTGTATCTCCAAAACAATTGCACTGGCTACATTAACACTAAAATATATAGGTAGTTTTAATTAAATAAGATTTTCCTTGATAGACTATTTTTAGCCCATTTTTCTCAAGTGAGATTTAGACCAAAGTATTATATTATGTATCTCAAGGCAGTAGAATGACAATGTGTTTACTAACTAGACAAAAGATAAAAACTTAACACACAAACATGTAAAACTAATATAGAACTCCAGTAAATATCTGTGTTACACAAAACCTTTGGGCTAAGTATTAATCCAAAAATGAATTTGGTAATTTTCCATTATACTATATGCCAGTCTAATCTCGCCTCACCCTAAGGTACTTGAGATAATAGCTCTGCAAGGAAACCACACGTAACACCTCCTGTGCTCTCTGTATTTTTTTTTTTTTTAGCAGACTATAGATCCACATGGTTGCTCATCATTTGCAGAGCTTTGGGTGAGGGAAACCCCCGAGCACTCACAATAGCTAAGGGTTTCCTTCTACCTTATTGTTTCTTTCCTTATTGGCCTAATTTACAGCTGCTGGTGATTTTTATAATAAAAGACACAATGGCACTTTGTTTCATTTTTTTCATGCAGCACATTATTTTGTTTGTACACGTACAGCCTGTTTGATTGTATTCTCTGACTTGATGCACTGGAAACGGACATCAGTACCATTGGAGACTTCAGTAGACTACCTCTTTGGTGGAGGACCAACAAAAACTGTTCCCTCCCTTAAGGAAGAAAGGGGTTACCTACCCTTTTTGGAGAGTGTTGTCCCAGATGATGAAGATTGGGGACCTAGTGTGCCTCTGTGGCTCTACAGGGGAACAGTCACAAGTACCATTTCATCACTAGTTTTTTAGAGCAGGATCCCTTGGGCTGCTGGTTTAAATCATATCATCCTCTAGAGATAGTTTACAACTTCATCCTGGTCTGCCAGTAGGATTCCAAAGAAATCTTCACTGGGTGATTCACGGTTACAATGGTGTAGTGCCATTGGTAGAGGCATATGTGATGTCAAAAAAAATATTTAAGTTTTGATCGTTTCGAACATTACATAAACAAGAATAATAAAAACAGTTGGTTTACAGTTGGTTTACAGTTTACACTTTCTTACTGGCCTGAAGAATAAGCGTGTTATTTATGTGCTAGGGTTAACATAAAATCGAAAGAGTAAACAAAGAGTAAATTGCACCACTCTCATCGGGTAACAAATACCCTTCCAGGAACAAAAGTAAAGCACTTTCCAAATATCTAAAGTTAAATACCTGAGAAGATTTCTAAAGACATATAATAATATGGACATTGGTTTCATACTTTAAAATATATAAATATATTTTTGTAAGGAATTCTGTATACTAAACATTGTTTAAAATGTGAGATGCTTAACTATTTAAAATAAAATAGTTCTGTGGCAGTTAAACAAAATATCAAATTTATGACATATAAAGTAATTAGCTATACATTAGTTTTGATATAAAGAATCTATTTGATTACATTTTTACTTATTTTTTCACAGCAAAAATAAATGATCTTATTTAAACAGGCAGTGGGAATGAGAGAACAATTCCAAGCACAAATAAAGGAATACAAAATACTTACATTTGTATAAAGCTACTAGTAGAACACATAAACCACATAAAGTAGCAGGGATAAAAAAAATAGACTAGATGGGCCAATTTATTCTCTATTGTATTATTAAATATTTTTAATATATATTTTTTTAGGAGCGCAAGCAACAAATCAGCCAACTAAACATCTCCACTTCTAAAAGCCACAATAATATAAAAAATGAAACATCATTTATTTGTAAATATCATATAGCTTTATAATGTATAATGATTTGTTTTGCATATTTATCTTATTACAATGCTGTACAAGAGAAATCAATGGGGTTGGTTCATCATAAACAGTCAATGTGTTTTTTTTTGTATTTTAATGTTCTTTAAGTTATTCTCAGTTTTGTTTTTGAACTTTCTATCGGAAAGGCTGAGCAAGGTCATTTTATGCAAGTTTCTCTCCGTTTCCACATGACACACGCTAATACTGCACTGGTACGCTCCTATAACACCACTTAGGATGTTCTATGCTCCATGTGAATAAATATAAAAATATTTTCTCATGGGGCTATTTACAAATGTATTACTGGGAATTGTTTGGACGTTTAATGATGTTTTTAGTGCTGCATTTACCGTAGTTATAAAGGTGTTCAATTCGTGAGCAGAACAGCACCGTCAAAACTTGCAATGCTACATCTCCAATATACATAACACAATAAAAAGGATAGTCAGTGAGGACAAAAAACTCCAAAATAATAAATGCTTTATCCAGGTATAATCATTAATCTGGACTTTGACAGTCTCTCTTCAAAGGGGCAAGCAGAACTGTAAGTGGTTTTAACATGCTTTTAAAGGAATTATACTTCTTGAAATGTTCTAGAAAATATATTTGGATGCAAATAGCATCATTTTACCAGTGCTATTATTTTGAAAATTCTTGCCGATAAACATATTTTGAAAACATGGCCCCCCAGGTGTTTAAAGATCAGGCCAGGAAAATCTTAAAAAGGCAATGTCTCAAGAATAGTTAAAATACATAAAAATACATTTCAACCAACCTGACTTAGAGGTCATTACATTAGTGACATAGATGATGGATAGCTAATTTCCCTATAGATCTTAAAAGCTTTCATATCTATAAAAAAGGAAAAAGTAAAATGCCCAAACAACCAATAAGGAAAAAGCCATGTGCATTATGGTAAACAAACCTAGGATTGAAGTCACACTGATGGTCTGTAAATATTAATCATTTATATGATTTTATATGTTCATCAGAAACATTATATTGTACGGAATCACTAATGGTGTCAGGCATCGGCTCCTATGAAACTATAACTTGTAAGAAGGCATTTATAGTTTGAATTAGGTTACCTGTATTTAAGTACTTTCCAACCATTTGAGATCATTATTTCAAAAGGTTATAAGGGGTCAAATCCATTCTGTGTCACTCTGAGAATTTGCTCGTTCAAGCAAAGATTGGTGTAAAAAAAGCCTGACACCTAGGGCAGCAATGCCTACCGGCCAAGGATGACTAGGTGGAGGGCGGCAGGTTAGGTAGCTGGTAGCCTCTTCCCACAAACCAGGGACAGATCAACTTGTTGGTCATCGGGCTTTCTAGTGCACCTCTCCTCAATGGATCAGTTATAAAGGAGATCTCTGATATCATCTAATATATATATTATATATATATATATATATATATATATATATATATATATATATATATATAAAATATATTCTGTTAATTGCTTTGTAAGTTTTCATGCGTTCATAATGATGACTTACTAAGAACAACAAATATTCTTAGCTGTGACTGCATTTCCAGCTTAGCAGCTATAGAGAAAACAACGATGTTATAATTAATGGCCTTGTGATAATTCAGTCAAAAACTAGAGTATGTTGACGTATTGGGGAAAAACAAAGGGACAAAACACATTTTTTGTCTGATTCAATACTGATTTCTAGTTTATCAACAGCCCCTATAAAATCTACAGTCTTTTACAAAATAATCCAAAAAAAATATTTTTTTCTAAAAAAAGACATGGATTGAGTTAAAACAGGGTATACAAGTGAGCCCAAGCACAATGCAATTGAGAAAAGCAAGCGCTGTGTAATTAGCTGGATACGACTCTGCAGTGTTTTGATGGTAACTTTTCATCAAAGTGTCCTGCTTTCAAAACAATAACGCTTCCAACTCAGCAGGATTAAAGGAAAATAAAGTCTGTGTATTTGAAATGTAGAGTAAAATAGATATCACATGTAGCTACTCTGAAATTACCCTTTAACTATATACATAGAATTTGTATACACAATATATATATATATATATATAAATAATCTAAATAAGTAAAGAAGCAAACAATGGCTTTCAAAGAATTATATTAAACATTTAATTTTAATTATGTGAACGTGTGGCTGAGCAATGCCTTCATGTCCTTTTTGCCTCTGTAGATCCATGTGTAGAGTTCCTTATATTACATACACCTAAGATGGACAGCAAACGGCCATAACACCACTCCCATGCCCGGAAAAAGGAGAAACTCCGGATCAAACCTGTAGAGCTCCCAAATATCTATATGTTTATCCAATTAACTAAGATGATGGTATATCATCTATCTATACATCTACTATATTCAATGGAGAGGGATCCTTATTGTATATTATTATTATCATCTTTTATTTATATAGCGCCAACGGTTTAAGCAGCGCTTAATACAATACATAAATTCAAGGGATCTGACAAGACAAGAATTGAAAGACTAAGACAAACCGATACATTCGGTGGAGAGATATGGGTATATATGACCTTGCTCATGATATAAATAAATATGAATATATACAGCACTGGGAAATGTAATGGTATTATATAAAACCATAACAACAATATATAATGTTATACTCTTTGGTTTATATATTGTCATTTACAGTCTTAATTGGTTTCCTGCTTTTAAATTCATATTCAACCAATTCAATGTTTTTTCTCCATTATTAAACATTAAAAATAATACAGAGATTGAAGTGAAAATAGAAATGTTTGTCTCGAAACATCAAAGAGGAGCCTGAAAGACTAAGGCTAAATTAAAAAAAATAAATAAAATAAAAACATGCAAGAAAAGCTCTATTTACTGTCACACCAGAGGCAAAACATTTAGACTCCCACACACTTATTTTTCTCATAAGCTGATCAGGAGTGAATCATTTTAATTACCTTATTTTAGGAAAATAAAATGAGAACTGGTGAATAAACAATGCAGTGCTGCTTTGAGATTGTGTATACACTCGGCATCTATATGGAGATATATTTACATGTACATAAACACGTAATTACAGTGACAATCTACGAAACAAATACATTTATATTTCAGCACACATATTTTCCTTTGTTCAGAATTCATTTAGAAGAGGTACTCAAGCCATATTTCCGCCGTATTTAGCTCCTCCCCCTCCCGACTACTGACACCAAGGAGCATACTTTAGTCTGTGTCCTGCTCATGCTCAGTAGAACTCAATGACAATAGAAGTCAATAGGACTTGCAGCAGCCAATCGTATTCATGCAATCGGAACGCTCATTCTTTGCTATAATACATGTGATTCACTGCTGCTTCACTGACTTCAGCAAACGTGCTACTGGTCATGAAGCGCTCATACAAACGTCTCCTGGTTTCAGTAGAGGCAGCTAAGGGAGGGTCTAAATGAGACATAATTAAAGAATGGATGCTCCAATTTGCATGCAGTTCACGCAAAATGGACTCCAACATGCATTAAAAATAAAAATACAATTTCTTGGACTAGATTTAGACTGTTAGTCTATAGCTATAGATTGCAAAATATATAACTAGGTAGATAATGTATCTGTTCCCTGTATAGCTCTATATAGCTCAAACGATACATGTACTGTATATATGTGTCAACACGAATCAGCGGTATGACTGCATGAGTTACGGAGGGCCCACTGGCCCAGAAGCGTATGTGATTTTCTGTGGAGTCTAGCAGGATCAGAAAGTTTGCAACCCAATGCCAGAGGTCTCTCTTGCCCCCCAAGGGGATGACAGTTTTAGTTTTAAATCATCAGGCATATAGGTCATAGCTGTAAATCCGGAATTGGATCCACCAGTGCTTTTGACTTTATTACTAATATTCATCAATATATAAAACACTTTGCATATGGAATCTAAAGGGTGGGTAGGATAAGATTATCACATAGGCCCATGTAGATGTGTATATTATAAGAAATTTGCACATATGCTCCATGATCACACACTGCTCCATTATACCTGTGAGGATGAGTGTGACAAACAGGGAAGGTTGACTCAAGTTAATTTAATGTAATAATTTACATCATAAAAAATGGACAGATAATGATAGGTGAGGTCCTGGGGCTACAAGGTTGCCGGAGGCTTACCTCTAGTATATTTATGTGCATTTATACACAATTAGCACAAAAAACTATTGAGCAAGGTGCATGTGGAACAATTCCACCGTAGACAGTTTGCTGCTTTAGTGCAATTGCCTCATTTTTAATCCACCTCCAGAATTAGTGGCCCTGAAACCTTTTTATGTGCCCAGTGCACAAAGCAAGGTCTATAAAGATACAGTAGTATGAGCTTGGTGTGGAAAAACTTGACGGGCCGCACAGAGCCGTGGCCTCAAGCCCATCCAACACCTTTGGGATGAACGGAAACAGAGATTGCGAGCCAGACCTTCTCATCCAACACCAGTGCCCAACCTCACGAATCCTCTACTGGATGAATGGGCAAAAATTCCCTCAGAAATACTCCAAAATGTTGTGGAAAGCCTTCCCAGAAGGGTGAAAGGTGGTATAGTTGCATAAAGGAGGTGGGCATAGGTGCCCCTGTACTTTTGTATGTATGTATGTATGTATGTATGTATGTATGTATGTGTATATATAATATATATATTATATAGTATATATAGTAAAGTGACCTTCGCATATGCTTAATCATCATCTCAACGAGTACTGCATTTAGAGGACAAGTTGATTATTCTGCTGTTAGAGGTCTCTTTCATTAATTCTGCACTTAAATCCATTTGGTTCATATGTTTGAAAAATGACATGTTATTTAGGTCACACATGAATCCTCGTAACACTAGATGAATAGGTGAGCATCTTTGGGTAGTTTTGTTACACAGGCTTTCATTTGGTTTCTAGTCTTCAAGATATATATTTTTTATTATTTTTTTTTTTTTGGATTGGTAACAAATATCACTTTCTTTTTTATATTTTTACTTATTGTTTTTTACTTTAGCAGTACTAAGGTACATGTAGCTGCTTTACTGGTCTTTGTGTTTTTAATTCTCTCCTTTTATTTTTTTTCATCTGTCTCAGTGTTAGAATTGATACAGTTCATTGTAATTAAAACAGCAGAAACGTTCAACACTGTAACACATTAGCAAAGCATAAACAAATTATAAATTGCTACAAGATTTAAATAAACACATGTAGGAGTATTGATTTAGAGTAAATATTTGATGGTTATCACTTACATTATGGAGATCAGGGAAGTTTTAGACTGTTAAAATATATATATTTTTAAAATATTGTGGATATATATTAAAAAAATCTTTATTTTATGTGGATTCCTAGACATTGATACTAAGGCATTACAGGGTGAGTCTTGTGCACTAATTGTATTTCTAGAGCTTGATACATGCAAGTTAGAATTTTGTGTAGGATACAAGGAATTATCTAAAACTATCACTTTTAGTTAATGGGGGGGGTAGTAACCCCTCGTTATAACCCACCATTGAGAGGATAACAGGACAAGGCATACTGACATACCCCCATAACATAATTGTAAGAGGTCATTCCACTTTTACTTTTGTTACTATAAATCCAAACAGTTATGTCATCCACTAGTTTTTATGTAAACTATCTAGATTAACATAATCTCTCCTAGATTTGTCTTTTTTGGAAAATATTAGGGGAAATATCTAAGAATCAAATTCTGTATTTAAATGCAGTGGTAACATTCAAAATAAATCCACCTACTAATTACTTAAAAAAGACTGAATAAACATTTGATTTAGAAGGAACAGCTTGCCTAGAGCTACAAATGTAAACTCATTAGACATGGCAAATTCAGAAGGACACTATTAAATCACATATTTAGCCATTATCCGTCTGTCTGTCTATCTATCATCTGTCCATCTAAATATGAATATATACACATAGGCAGATATATAATATTTTCTTCACTGCTATTTGGGAACATTGATCTTTCTTACAGTTGAGTTTAGTATATGTTTATATATACACTTCCCCTTTTCTGATACTTCCCATTGCTATACTTTAGCAGATAAAACACGTTCTCCGCTACAACCTACAACTCACATTATTATTTCTCCCCATTAATTACCCCCCCCGCCTTTTTAAGTTTGTTGGTCAGAGCCTTGAGTGATAAGAACGGAGAGAACTTCAAGAAAAATATTTATTAAATATACAAGAGTTACCATGTCTAAATAATTTAAACTAGTTTCATACAAAATATCTGGGAAAACAATTATGCTGATAAACAAACAAAAAAAGTACAAACTACAGGCAGCTGAATTTGGTTATCTTAAGAATCTGTGAAGGTGACACTTTCCTTTTTTTTAAATTACATCTCTTCTCCATTTCTCAGTTTATTTTAGTTGTAGTGGCATTTTCCGAAAATAATTAGTAATCGTGTTGGGACACCACAAAAAAAAGTATAAGAATACCAAAACACCAAGTTTTCTGTGATGTGTTATCTACTATATAAATACTACTGAAACTCATCCGTGTTTATATATTCTTGTTAAGAAATATATAATATCTTGTTTATAAAAAAATATAGAATAAATAAGACAATTTTCTGGAGAGATGTTTTACCTAATGAGTTAACTCCTTAAATCTGTGCTCCTATCACACCTATCTCTAACCGATCTGTCTTCAGCACTAGTCAGTAGTGCCTTGTTGACATAATATTTTCTCACATCCTCCAGTTAGACTTGTCACCTAGCAAAGATTTTTTTACTTGATTCCAATAATAACAGACCAGCAATGACACAGAGCTAGAATTTGAATATGAAGACACTGACATGTAAGAATGAATATTGCTCGGTATAAACACCTTGAAGAATACGAAAAGCTGATATTGTATTTAAAATGATGGTATTCACATTTAGAGTATAGTGCTCGAATTATGAGAACAACTCACATTTCAACAGCAAAACGAATTGTCCACATCCCCAAAAACACGTATGGCTAGAGCATGGAAAAGCTCCCAACCACCCTCTTTCCGCAATGTATTATTCTTCCTCATAACCACCAGAATATTTTAACAAATGGCTTTCACACAGTGTCAGATACACTCCGGCCCTCAAATAAAATTTGGGAGCCATTGAATGTTTACTACCCTCTCCACCTATGTAGTGTGAGCATGGATCTGTACTTGTCTGTATGTGTGTGTGAGCATGGATGTGTGTGTGTGAGCACAAGGATGTGTAATTGTGTGTGTGTGTGGGTATGGATGTGTAATTGTGTGTGTGTGAGCATCGATGTGTAATTTGTGTGTTTACATATGTTTTATGTTGGAAGGAGGGGGGCAAGGAAGGCACAAGCTACCTGTTAAAGTTGGGGGGCCCCAGGGGGAGATGTTTGCATCAGGGCCAGGTGTTTTCTATTTACTCCCCTGCCTATTGTCCTGCAAAGGGGACATGCAGGTGGACACAGACACCAAGGGGCTCACAGGAAAAGAGAGAGTGTTACTGGGTGTGGTGTACAACTATGGATAATTATAGGAATATAACAAAAATATACTAATGATTTGAACAGGAGAATGAAAATATAATAATGATTTTAACAATAGTCAAGGCCCCTACCCCAAACGCCACACCACGTGCATTAACTTTGCAGACGATGTCAAGCAAAGGTCTCCACATTGTGGACCCCCTAACAAAGTGGCGGACGTTCCAGGATACCACGTCACACCCTGGGACCCTGCCCTGTGCACCAATTCAAAAGAGCCAACAAATTCAATTTCATTCTCGACGTAACTACAGGCGCTCAAGAAGCCTTTAGAGCGATACATGCATGCAAATGTTAATTTATAGAGGTGAGCCTCAGCCAGGTAATTAAACTTAAAACTTGCTTGTAGGGTTGCTAGGAAACATCACATCACGGAGTTAATATATTTGTTTAACATCTCAGCTTTTGTGTTGCTGAATAGGAACCCTAATGGAACAGAGCGAAATGTCAAGAAATAATTGCATCACCTTTTGATCTTTGCTATTAAAATACATTTGTTTCATTTGGATTTTGTAATGCAACATCTCTTCTGCATGAAATACTGCGCTTAGATTTTAATGGTACACCAATATATATACTATTATTCTCTTTGTATATAGACAGACAGGACCGATAGATAAACGCAAATATTCCCGCACATATAGTATACGTGTGCTTGTTTATTACTATAAGCATCATTTTTAAATCATAAAATAGAATGTGTGACCCGTAATCAAATATGATTAAGCGATACCTCAAGAAATATGGCGACTATGATTCATCACCAAGCAGATCAGGTAGGATGCGCTGTGTCTATGAGTTTTCGTGACATGCAACTAAGTTTTCCTCTTTGAACAGCTTTCTCTTTTTATACCCTTTTTTGTACCCTTATATTTCCATAATGTTCAATTTTTAGATATATGTGGGAGTAGCGCTTTGCTTACACATCGGAAGTGTTTGTGAATGAAAACGCAATCACGTATTCTACTATGTGTCATAGCCACAGCTTGTGGATACAAGTTTGTGTAACAAACTAAATGGGGAGCTCTGCTGAGTTTTTCGTTGTTTCTTGAGGTATAGTGCCTGGACATGTTATATATTTTTTTTTCGTAATCAGAACACTAACCAAAGTTAATGAAATCCAATTGCTATTTCAACTATTTCAATTATTATAAGCCGGCTGGAGGAAGTTTCCCAAAGGACGAGCTTAATGCATAATGAATTAAGTAAGATAATGTTCAGTGAGTAACCCAAAAGACATAATTCTCGGGGTATTGGAGTTAGCGGCTCACAGATTTATGGAAAGAAAAGATGCTTTGGCAGGAGAAGTGAAAACGTTCCTTTCCAGAGCACTCTGTTTATTTGTACACCTGTTTTTGAGTCCTGGGCCAATTGAGTCCTTAATTACAGCAAGACCATACTTCTCAAGTGTTCCTCTTTAAGAGGGACAGTTGTACAGAAGACTTTAATCTTTATGATATATTTGCTATTCACTGTTATCACATATTATTGCAGCTCTGTTGGTGGTCGTGTCCCTTACACCGGTAACCATCACTTGCACTCCCTTGAGTATCCCTAGGACCACATAAAAGTTTCCCCATTCAAAAATGCAGCTTTTCTGGTTGCTCCATACGTCCCCTCAGATTCAGAGCTGTTGGCCAAGTTATGCTCGCCCATTAGATCCGATGTCCCATTGGCCATCGATAACACAAAAAAGTCATTTCACATCCTCAGTGCTTCCCAGAGTAACATTTGTCCAGTGTCTTTAACAATCCTGTATTACGACTGCTGCGTCATGCCGGTACTGGTGGTAAGGATTTGTTTAGGACCTTTTGGCCTGGAGGAGCACACTTACTCCAAGACCTGGAGTGGCCAGCCACCTGTAGCTGGGTCCCACCACGAGGAAGGCGGCAGCGACAACCAGGGATCACGCAGTCATCCGCCGGCTCCTGCTATGTTTGTGTAGTAATCTTCCTTTTGACAGTTTACACTTCATGCTTTTTAGTATTTTATGCAAATTGATACACTTAAATATTTGGAGCATTATGTGTTACAGTATTTTTAGTGTGACAGTGGGAGCTTGAGCTGAGAGGCTTGTTTCGCCTTTCTTTTTTCAGCTTGTATTTATGTGGCGGTGGTCGCTTATTCGCTTCTTTTAGTCTGCTAATTCCCCGTGGACCATATTTTGCGTGTCTGATTTGTTTACTTCCACTAGAGCGTGGTTTTCAACAGTCCTAAAACTCTCTATTAATATGCACACGAAACAAAAGAAAAAGTGTGTTCCCTATTACATTGTGTAAGTAAAATACTCCGTTCTTCTTAGAACCAAGCATATATTAAAGGCTCATCTGATGCCTCTATAGTTTAACTGGTTGTGGCTAAGATAACCGTTACGTAAAAATGGATATAATTTGGTAATTTTATTTGTAGGTTATATAGTAGCATTTAAGTATAATTCACTGAGAAACCTTGATGTGTTAAAGAATATATTCTCGAGCTTGCGTTTCAGTTAAGTAACCCAGTATAGCAACAAAATTAAACCTAGCTATAGAGCACCATTCTGCTATATCTAATTCATGTCTTTGTTAACATATTCAATCTTCTTATTCTATTACAGATATTATAAACTGGTTCAAATATTTTTATCACTACAAATAATTGTGTCTTTACTTGTCCAATGTGGAGTTATAATTAGTTCCATTTTGCTTCTAACAGATATCCATAGACTGAAAGATTCAGCCTAATCAATAAACAGGGTAATCATACTTTGGTTGTGAATATCAGAATTAACATTGGAGATAATTCACTATTTGGAACTGGCAAGAATCAGAGATCCTCCTGAAAAAGCGCCATTAAACAAAATTCCCTAACCTGCCACTGTGAAGCTTTCTCCTAACTTAATAGAGAAGCTTTGGCTGGAGATCAGACTCTGTGTGAAACAAATAACCATGGAAAATGTAGGCACCGACATAACATGACCGGACGCTGTGTACATTGGAGAACGCATCTAGAATATCAGTAGTTTTCGACTATTTAATTGCAAAATTCCTGGAGCTGCCCCACCACTACCTCAAGGAAGGGTGCAAAACAGGGGCATCATTAACGTAAAGGGCAAGGCTAGATATAGGGGCACAGAGATATGACTAACCCCAAACTGACTAGAGGTGGGTGGGCAAGACCTGAGTGTGCTTTGGACAGGACCGAACACCATTCCCCTCTGTTGGAAATCAAACACTGACCCTGGTAATCAGTTTTGATTTTTTTATAACCTTTTGGCAAACTCTGGTGAGCTCCCAAATGTAATCATTGGGCCTGCTTAGCCGTCAGTGAACAGCCAGCTTTTGAACCTTACCTCAACATCTTCTGACCTAAACAGGTTATAAATAGGTCGATAACAGCAAAGAAATTGGGGGACTGGAAAAGCAAGAGAAAAGGTGCACCACCAAGCTTGATGTCACTTCAGTTCAGCATTGCCAAGCCATCCCAGGTTTAAGTGTAGCTTCCCTGTATCTAAAGTATGTGTAGGCAATAAGTAGGTTCTGGAACTGTTTTAAATAATCTAATTGTTCTCAACACCAAAGCAACCTTAAAATCCTTAATGACGTGGTTACCTCTTCTGTAAAGAACACCCTACAACTCTACTGTCAACCAGATCGATAAGAACCCACCCTAGAACCTGGGGCATCTTTAAAAACACTAACTATAAATCTTCTGAATCTGACAAGTTTGTTCAAAAACAAGGGAGTTTTTGAACAATCTTGAGGCCTTGAGTTGGATTGCAATAAATCGGATCTAACAATTTCATTTTTTTTTTCTCATAAATTGCTTAGGGTAGTATAAGGGCCTTGTGTGTAGATACTTAAACAATAATCTCTCTGGAACATTTACATGTCTGTACAAAGTGTCTGTCTCAGACAATTATTGGTAAAGTGGGTATAATAATCAGCTCATTTTTATGCATGCAACCCTGAAGTAGTGCTTGCATGTATTCAAATTAGCTGTCTCTGTTATCTCACACCACTCTTGCTAAACTAAAGTGGCTGGCGCAGCAGAATTAAAATACATGTCTTCAAACACCTACGCTGTCACGACTGTTCCAGTGGCGATCCACACGGCTTTTGCATGACTTCTTATCTACCTGAAATAGCCAGATCGTCTTTTGCAAACTGTTGACAACAACACACTATGCTGTCTCTCAAGAGATGTAAACAAGCTCGGTTCTTATAGGTGGGCTGTAAGTATCTTCTTGGTGTAGGGTCATTAGGTGGTCTGCCATTTAGGTGGTGTGCCCTTAGCACATTGGCATACCCCGTGTGATAGCAACCACATGTTGGTGGCCATTTTACACGCAAGACATGCTTATTTGTTAATTATGGCAAACTGCTTTACATCCCATTGTGGTTTGCTCATCAATGAAAAAACCTATTTTTCAAAATGATGTTTTGTGGAGGAATGGCTGACCTAAAAAGAAAGAAAATGAAGCCATTGGAATTTCTAAGAGCAGCAGAAATATTCACGCACTTTGTTTGGGCATGTCATCATATACAAGCAACGTCCAGGGCATACATGTGATGTGAAAAGATTTGCATACACTGAAACGAGCAGATCAGAATTAACAGTTTCTCTGCCTGGGTCTGCAAACGTTCCCAGTTAGTGAAAGGTTAAGTCGAACCGTCATAGTGAATGTATTCCAGTCATTGTTTTCAAACTGTAAGTATCAAGTACTTTTTATGAGACACTAATTATACACTTTGTGGAAAGAATTTGCTCCTAACACCCTTCACTGGCTGTGTACCCTTTAATCAGATCTTATTACATCCACCTAATCCTATGATTTTTTTGACCTGCCAGACCTCATTAAGAGTTTTTTTTAAGGCTAGACTTGAACAATATTTGGAATAAAACATTGGCAATATTCTATAGCGTTGAAAAGAGTCAGAAATACTTTGCGCTTAACCCTTTGGTTTCAGCAATTGTTATGACGGGCTTTTTCGCAACAGAAAGAGAAACTTTTAAGATGCTTTGCTTGACATGAAAAGCATGGATTACTAGACGGACCAATTATTACACTTTTTAATGAGAGAAAGATTTGTGCTTAGCATTTTTGTGCATGGAGATTATTATAAGTGCACACGGTAAAGGAGTGAATTTGTGAACGGCATCTCCCAAAGAACAAACAAGTTAATTTGTAAGTATAATGATTTAACAAATCAAGCTGAGAGATGGCCATTCAAAGTGTGTGATGCATATGTAATCTCACTTACACTATACCTCCCTTCTAGAACAGTTTTCAAGATACATCATGCTAGATTCAGACCTCTATGGTATTGTCTTCATTTTAGTTTTTTACCACTAACTTGCCACCACCAGTTCCATTCCCATAGTGTGAGTGCATGTGTGTGTTAGCGTGAGTGTGCGTGTGTTAGCATGAGTGTTTACAGTTGTGTTAGTGTGATACAGTATGTTTAAATATGTGTGCCAGAGCATATCTTAGTAAACTGGGGGGGCAACAGGCTGATGGGTCCCAAGCTAGAAGGTGCCAGCCTTCACCTGGCCCCAGTAACTGAGATGCCTAGCAAAGTCACGTAGCAGGCCATATGTTACCCTGCAAAAGCAGCACAAGAGCGTGTGAGACGCACTGAAGGCAGGCTCCGCGTGATACCCGAAAGAGATGTTTGTGTCAGTGTGTGTCTATTAGTGTATGCTTATAGAGATTGTTGTGTACGATGTTAGAGTGTAGTGTGTGTGTGTGTTGGTGTGTGTGTTGGTGTTAGCATGTGTAGGTGTTAGGGCCAACTTTGCATGTTAGTATGTGTGTTCGTGACGGGGGGCAGGTACCGGGACAGCGGCACAAAGAAACAATAGACACACAAATCTGAGGCTTCCATCTGCACCTCCCACCGCTCCCATGCCCTCTCTTGCAAGCCCCTTCTCTGCAGATAGACTTATCCGCCCTGTTTCATTCCGTAATGAGTCTTTTCAAAAATATAACTTGAACTTGTGTGTCAGGTAGTACTGAGCCATAAATAAGGGTCCTTACATTTTTTCTTACTTAATTTTCCATGTGCATTCATTTTTCTATATCAAACTTTTTGAGTTAACCACCATGGTAAATTTAATGTCTCTATTAGTGATTGATGGCTGTAGAAGTCAAACGAAGTCTACAGATAATAGTTTTCCAGGAAGGAGAGAAAGGCCTCTTGTATAACTTCAAATGGGAGAAAATTACCCTTGGTGTAAAGCAACATACTGATTGTAATCAGACAACATTATAGACTGATCTTCCGTGAGCTGAGCGGGATTAGCGTTAATCTAAAATTAATACAGCTCATTCTTCTCTCAAAAACACCCCAGAGACCATGAAAATAAAATGCTTTCTATAAACAGGATGTTACATCCACTCTGTCTCTGTATTGTTGTTTCAAATAAGCAGGAAAATCAAAGCATCATTTCCTTTTCAAATTGACAGTTTTACTAAAAATATGAAAATACGGCAATGTGCTATATTATTATCTTCATATACACTTTATCTCGACCAAGTATAGACCACTTCTTCAAAATACAAGACATTTTGGGACCATTAACAAAAAAACAAAACAAAAAATTAAATATGATTGAATCAGATGGATTCTGAATTATTTCAATGCTAGTATACACGTCCCAATTTATCATATGACCAGAGGTGGTTATTAAAAAACATCACATGCATGTTTGGTTAATGATTTTGCGTTTGAATTAATAAAGTCATTGCATGGAAAACTGTTCAATACCTTCAATGTGCATGCCTGTTCTTGTGCTCTGGCTCCTGTATGAAGCGTAAAGAAGTAAACTAGGCCTTGAGGAAACCCATTGAGTGCTTCTCAAAACACATTTATGTACATTTCTACACTATAACAGCTAATTCATATAGAAGTCGCAGATCCATGCCTATTTCTTCTTACTGCCCCCCCCCCCAAAGTGCCACCTGAACAAGCTATACCTGTTTTACTTGCTGTGCACCACTTTGCTTGTGAGTGGTGGTCCACCACACAACAAAGCTCTGCAACGACTACTCTTTTCCAATAATATACACTGGTACATGTCAAAGACGGGCTCAGTTTTATGTCCCTTGGAGTCTGGCATGCTATAGCTAGATAAAAACCCTGGTGTTCGCCCGGAAATGTGTTAAAATATTAAAAACTGATATTCTAAATATCCCAAAAGTATCTACAAATGTAAAACACTATAAGCTTCATTAGCTAAGGTGAACAGGAACTACATTTGATACCCAGCTCTGGGAATGCTTGAATAATGGGCATTATCAGCTCAAGCTTTTTTTTTTTATACAACATATGTTTTTTTACAATCATACAAGCATCCCTGCTTTTATGTTGAAATTGTTCCTGTACTATAAACAAATTATACCCTTTGAAATATAAATAAAACGCCAAGGCTAAGAATTGACAATTTTGTGTTTTTCATGATAAAATCCCTAGAATAAGTATAGCCACTGTAGATGGTGACCACAACAAGTTTTACATCAACAGGAACAGTAAGATGTTTATACTAATTAATATTCCTCCGCAAGTCATTTAAGATTTTTTTGTATATTGGTTTCCCGGAATCAGCTTTGGAAACAGTTGTTAGCGGGTTTTGTTCCCGTCTATATAGCAAGATTTGTGCTTTTTGATTTGACATGTTTTCTCAAACTAGCGATCATCTCATGAAAACACAGAGTTATATATATATATTTTTGGTGTGGTGGGGGGGGGAAGTATGTGATAAAAGATTAAAAAAACAGAGCTGAGTTGTGTCGGATAAGTGACAGAAATGAAATGTCACAGCTGGATCATAAAAAAAAAAAAGAAAAAGTAGAAAAAAAAAAACTGAAGAAAAATATTCCATCTACATACCTCTATAAACAAATCTAAACACAGATAATTAGGTACGTAACAGAAAGCTCGTTCAGATCACAGCTTACTGCATCTTTTTAATGGGTTCATCTGTGCTGCTTCTTCTGGAATTTACTCATGTGCTTGGCTTATTACTGAAAAAATATGTTGATGTGGGTGATGATTTGAGATTTGTGTTATGTTGAAGGAAAAGGGGGAGATCAAGCTCCGCAGCTGGCAATAAATTCCACAACACACACATATATATATATATATATACACATATATACACACAGCACACAAAGTATCTCACAAAAGTGAGTACATCCCTCACATTTTTGTAAATATTTTATTATATCTTTTGATGTGACAACACTGAAGAAATGAATGTAAAGTAGTAGCCACTGTCTAAACCTTGGCAACAAAAGTGAGTACACCCCCAAGTGGAAATGTCCACATTGGGCCCAACGTGTCAATATTTTGTGTGGCCACCATTATTTTCCAGCACTGCCTTAACACTCTTGGGCACGGAGTTCACCAGAGCTTCACAGGTTGCCACTGGAGTCCTCTTCCACTCCTCCATGATGACATCACAGAGCTGGTGGATGTTAGAGACCTTGCGCTCCCCCACCTTCTGTTTGAGGATGTCCCACAGAAGCTCAATAGGGTTTAGGTCTGGAGACATGCTTGGCCAGTCCGTCACCTTTACCCTCAGCTTCTTTAGCAAGGCAGTGGTCGTCTTGGAGGTGGGTTTGGGGTCGTTATGTTTGAATACTGCCCTGCGGCCCAGTCTCCAAAGGGAGGGGATCATGCTCTGCTTCAGTATATCACAGTACATGTTAGCATTCATGGTTCCCTCAGTGAACTGTAGCTCCCCAGTGCTGGCAGCACTCATGCAAGCCCAGACCATGACACTCCCACCACCGTGCTTGACTGTAGGCAAGACACACTTGTCTTTGTACTCCTCATCTGGTTGCCGCTTGACACCATCTGAACCAAATACGTTTGTCTTGGTCTCATAGGAGCACATGACATGGTTCCAGTAATCCATGTCCTTAGTCTGCTTGTCTTCAGCAAACTGATTGCGGGCTTTCTTGTGCATCATCTTTAGAAGAGGCTTTCCCTCTGTTAACTTGTCTGTTTTTGAAAGCCATTCTTACTTTACAGTAATTTTTACCTGCCCTGAACATTTTGGGCACACTAATATGCCGTATAGATACAATACATATATATACATATATATATATATATATAATATATAAATATAAATCATTTATAAATATATCTATAAAAATATGAAAATTATAATGTGATAAAATAGTGCTAGGTGATTTTGATGTATTATCCTACCATTAAGCGGAAAAAGTGATATGCTGGACCAGGTAATGTATTAATCTTTATTGTAATGGAATGGTAATCAATCTCCAAAATCCAATTTTTAGCTGACTGGAGAGAGGCAAAGCTGGCTTTAAAGAAACAACGTGATGGTAGGAACCTTAAAGATGTTGATGTTTTGAGAGGCATTTATTTGAAACTATGATGTAGCATCAAGTCTATCCACTATAGACCATGCTGGTTATTTGGTGACCTGTTTGGCTCACGTGAAGGGTAAACTCACCAAGGTGACCTTATCTTGGGCCTACATTCATAGATGCTTCTACACATTTCTCACTGGGTATTATTTAATACAGCCCCACGTTAAGTTGGTACTTGATACTTCTTTATCCAAATATATACTAAGCTTCTGGCAGTCCCAATAAGTGAGACATTAGCCAGGGCATGAGCCCCGCCATTAAGATTGTGCAGCTGCTTCTACTCTTAGCATCAGAGTAGGCAAGGTGTGTGTACAGGGATACCAAAGCCATAAGCAAAACTTGTGGAACAATAAATCATAATCTTCATCAGTGGCCTATAGGACTTTCCTGAATCTAAGACGAGACCAAGGTCTGAGTCTTTACATCAGGAAAAACAGACAGCCTAAATGAGATGGGCCATATGGTTCTCATCTGCCATCAAATCTTATGTTTTTACTAAGGCATGGTGTTATGAAGAGTTGGTGAAATCTTTTAGTGGACTAATGTTCATAGAGTCCCCATCGTGTGTATATAACAAGCCAAGTGCCTTGATCAACTGTCCTATGTCTGCACCTGGCAATGTAAATGGACCTCTTTCTCCATTATAAACAGAAATAATCAAAGCAAAGGAAAATATGCATCAGTAACATCAGGATGTGACATTCTAAGGATAAAATCAGCCAATTAATTCCCCCGCTGACACATATCTCTGCTAAAATACATATTTATTCCAACTGATATTGCTACAATAACTAAAAATAAAAAGGAGGAAATGTTTCTAATTTGAATGGAGTTTTTCTTAAATGTTGGTCACATTTTCTTATAGTAAGTTACCTACAGTAAGTGAAAATTTGTACATTTGTACACAAATTTTGTATTCAGCTAATTTGTAGTATGCAGTTTACGGAAATAACATGCAATTGCTGGTATAAATTAGCGCCATTTTCTTCACAGTAGCTCAGCACAATGTACTATCTCTGAATACAGAGAAATGTGTTTAGTAAAATATATTAATTGAATAGGGACACCAACTACAATTTACCTCCTCTTACTGGGCAATATTCCATAGGTGGAATGGCATGGGTATACTACTGCTACTGTTTTGGTCCTTGTGTGCATCTGTGTAGTCAATGGCTTGTCTTTTGTTTACCAAGCAGGCTTGGCTTTGGCTCTTACAAGTGGCTGGCTCATCCATCAGTAGGAATGAACAAGAAGTCAAGAAGAGGACGCTTTCATTCTCACTCTGTAACTCATCATTTCTTCATACTGACATTAGTAGACACCTAGATTGGATCCATCACCAATAGCCCATCAATTTTGAAATTCAGCGATATGTAAAACAATGGCAGTTTCATGTTCATTGCATACTTATAACCATATTTGTCTTTTCATGTCCTGGTATTTCCCAGTCAAATGTATATTAAATGATTTTACTTTGAAAGAGTGTGATTATTTCATTCATTCTCTTACTCTGATACACCCTGGGTGCAAAGGCCACATATTAGAACATAAGACATTTATTCCTTCAGGCTAATTGAACTCAACCCTTTAAACCTCCAAGACATTTTACTGGACAGGGCTTGATGCATATCAGAACACTGAGAAAGAGAACAAACACTAATTTCCGCCACACAAACGCTAGTCTTAAGTCTATTCTGTAACCAGGTTTCTATCCGTCTCTCCCATGATTGCAAGAAGGTAATTTAGCTGTCAGATTGAAACTTTTGATATCAATCTTGATCTACTCTCTCATACACGTACTTCTGAAACATTATATCATAAACAAGCTGTATGTTTAATTAAACAACTGCTGAAGTAAGAAAGAGAATTTGAATTTAACTTGAATAATAGACACCGGTTCTAAATTCACAAAAAGGAACAGACAACTGCTAAAATCCTTCCATTTTGTCCGCTTTTTAATCTCAAGAACATTTTTAGTTTAGCCAAATAGAAAACATAAATACATACTGCATCCAAACAAGGCTTTACATCCCATGAACATGTTGTAACTTTATTTCTGATCTACAATCAGTGAATATAACTTGTAATAACCTCCCTTATATAGTTATCCAGCAAGCAATCAAATGGTCTTCTCCCAACTTTTGTAGATGTTTTAATGTACTAGTCTTGGAACTTGTAAATAGGTAAGAATACCTGTAATCCATTTATTCCAGTGAACAGGACACACTGTTGGTATATGTGTAATTTAAACATGCTGCAAGCTTCAGTTCAGGTAAGAAACCTGAGTGCTCCCTGGGAGAATGGCTCAGTTTAACCTTGTGCAATGGATCATTAAGGATAATGAACAGCATTCCAATATGGGTTTCTGTAACCAAGATACTCTGCAAATGCGGGGTATTTAGGCGTAACAACCTTGTATTTACATGGAGCCACTGAGAAAAACGAAAAAAAATACAATACAAAAAAAAAACAATATATAGGAAAAATAATCAACTCGATCAATTAGTCCATCAGCATTCATGACAAGCACTCATTATAAAATGCCTCAAATCTCAAATGATTCAATACATTTACAAAACATAGGAGTGAGAAAGTCTGATGCAGCGGTCTGGAACTACCACAACCCTTTATTACTGATCTGTTATGAATGACCTTTGAGGTCCCTTACTGGGTCATAGATGGGGCTGATCTTCTACATCTTATCACAAGTACCACGGACAGGGAATATGACTTATGTGGGCACTTCTTCATGGGTTGAGATGAGTGACTTCTCAAAACCAGAGGTATAAAAGACTTGAGAGCCAGATAAAGCACTTTAACAGTTAAATTGATATTGGTCTATTTCAGTCAGGTTAGCTACCCTGTGAGTATGGAAACAACTGCCAGAAATAAACAATCAGGGTGTATGAAAACAAAGAAAATAAATGAGGGTATTGAGAAAAGGGGGTGTATATGAGATGCAGACTATGGTATGGGTACAGCATTATACAGTTGACGTGGGGACAGAGCAAGGATGTGTATATATATGTACATAACAACCTATGGAATAGTCCAGTCAACAGACTGGGTTTCTCCACTTATCACAGGTAAATATTGGGCGCTCAATGGAAACTTATTTTAAGAGACATCTTGTTTTTTTCCCAACAATTCTATACTATAACTCTCTATAACATCTCCAAAATGTCCCTCTTTGCCACTCAAATCATTCCAACTCTCCTTTACTCCCATGATGTTTCTCTTTTCTAAGAGCTCAGAAAGTTTGCCAAGTATGTGTGCATCACACACATGTTCTACAGCCAAAAAAGTCATGATAATGTATATGTAGATGGATATTAAACTGGATAACTTGTTTCTCTTAAATGCCTCATTGAGTGGAGCAAAAGATCACAAACTATCTCCAGGTCTACTCTCAGTCAAACCTCTGCACGTAACCTAAATGTGTCCCGCACTTTGAACATTGAGAGGTCCGGTACGTTTGGTCCACGGTACCCCCAAGTACTAGGTTCAGCATGGTCATAACCTCTCGTAGCTACTGTATATTTAAAAAAAGTACAGGTTCCCAATCAAAATGTGAGCAGGTGATGGATCCCTATGCACGTTTCAAGAAAACAATTCACAAGTGATCCACAAGTGTATCCCCTGCCATCTCTTAAAATGAATGCATCTATACTCTCTGTGCTCAGAAGTAATAAGAATTACAGCTACCACATTTCATGACGTTTTGTAATATCGCAATATCGCACATGGTGGAAGGAGAGCACGAGCATTAATATTTTTATGCTTTCACTGCTTAAACGTACAGGTGCATCGGAGACGAAATCTGTGGTTTTGCTTCAATACCGATCAGTGGAGGAAAAATCAATGCGTTTAAATTCATGATTAAGAACATATCACTGTCCAATGTGATTTGTGGCCCTGCTGAAAAGAAGGATTTAAAAGAAAAAAAAAAAAACCCAAGACATTCCTTCAAAATACATCGCCGAACAAGAATGAAGATGGGGCTTGCTTATTTATTATTTCCTTACTCCTCCGCCTCTCTTTTCTGGGTGAAACATGTTCCCTATCAGTTGGTTCGAGGCGACAGTCTGTCTGCTGGTGGTAAGACGATATGCGGAGTGTTAGAGTCAAGCCGACAGGATTCCTAGCTTGAAAAGCACAGATATTGATCTGACTCAGGCACCTAAACAATACCTCACCTGTTTGCCTTGTCCATACCTTATTTTGAGCAGTTAAATGCTTGTTTTGTTTAACTTTTCTTTTATTTCCGTGGATCTGAGCTTTGATACACTTTTGGGAGTAGGTAAACAGAGAGAGTCATGTATGGACATCATCGTAATGCCGAGATTTCTCGACCACCACCAACCCCCCCCCCTGCTGCCGGGAGAACAGCGGTCTTATTGAAAATTATTAACGGCGCACAGAATAAGAAACTATATACAAAGACGTTTGATGTTCTAGCCTAGTGTCCAATAACACTGAAAGTGAGAGGAAAGCTAATTATACCCCTTGCATGCTTTAGTTAAAATTTCCTACACTGGAACATGTCGAGGTCTATCCTTTTTTATGTTATTAATTATTTTCTTCTTCTATCTGCAGATAACCAAACTGATATGAAACTCCGCCGCTTAGAATCTAATCCACTCAATATGATGGAGTGGCGCTGTCCCCCGTGGCAGCGAAATAGACTGCGTGCGTTCATTCTCTCGAGCAAATTATTGCATAAATACATTTCTAGTCTTCATTATTAGTTAGAGGTTCCCGCTGACAGTGAATGCAAATCTCTCCAGCAGGCCCTGGGATTTATAATTGCGTTATGTTTGAAACTAATAACCATAAACAGAAATTCTTACAAAACAAATGAACATTTTGCTACCCAACTCTACTGGATATAAGGCAGCCTTGTATATGCAGTCTGACACTTGCTGTTGCCGTAATTTGCATACACCGTAGTGTTTCCACGTAGGTGACAAGTAAGGAAAGTGAGATATTAGGTCTTCTGCCGACGGGGGGAAAAGATGCAACTGGTTGCTAAGCAACACATCGCTAGCCCCTCGACACAACACATCGCTAGAAGAGGAGATATGTAACTATGTTACACTGGATACGATGAGTTAAAGTTGGAACCCAGAAACAATGTAACCAAAGCTCTCCTTTACGGGAACATATAAAAATGCTCAAAGTATTAAAGGAAATCCTTTCTCATTGCATTTTTTTCCTTAGTTTGCCATTCATAATGCTTAAAAAAAACATACAAAAAAAATAAAAATGGAAAAGTAATAGCGTGCCAGATATAAGAGCGCTGTAAAACCGGTTTAATATATTCATATAATATATAATATATATAGTATATATATATATTTTATGTTACGTGCCGAGAACTGCTCATAAGTCTAAAAAGGTAAATTGCAAATGCCATACTCAAGACATAACAAGTGTATTTCTGATGACATTTGCTTTTTCTTATTTAGTATATGAAAGATATGGTTCTGTTCCTTTGCCTATTACTTGTGAGAAATAAATGAAATAAATAATAAATGTTCCAGAACTTCTATGTAACAATCAGGCCCTCTTAAAACAAATGTCATAGTATAATTATGAATATAGAAGCAGAGCTACATTTGCAGTATATATACATACATACACATATACATACATATACACATACACATACATATATATACATATACATACATATATATATATATGATGTCCTGATGAAAGTCTGTAATAAACAAAACTGAAATGTTGACTTGAGAACCGAAGTTGTTTGTGTGGTCATTTGCAAAGTCCCTGGAGTGCCGGTAACTATTTTTGGACTTTATATTATTTACTGCTGCAGCTATTTGGCACCGGGCAGAAATTTGGCATTTGGAGTGCAATTGTTAATTTTGGACTTTATATATAT
>VKOC01000008.1:31572856-31584788 GCA_009364415.1 Spea multiplicata
GAGAATAGAGCCGCGTAGACTTTACATTAAAATCACTTTAATCTCCGAGCTGTCATCTGCTGCTTCAAGAAATGCCAAGTTGCTATTGTTTAATGTCTGTCATTTAAGAAAAAAAAACTAAGAAGTTATCTATCCTGTAAAATTATTAACCGATGGTAAAATTGCCTTGTAAGTATTAGGACAATAGCAATTTCGTAACAGCTGGGACACTGCCACTGCAAGATAAGTACATTTCGCTTTGTAGACTCATAAAGTGCTTTGAAATGGTTTATGAGTGATGGGAGGATGTATTTTCTAAGTGAGAAAAGCAATGTTTCGCAGCACAGAAAGCCTTGAAAAGCTGACACACAGCCATGCAAATGCCATTCTTTTCGGTAAGTAATTTGCTTTTTTCTTTCAAAGGCATAAATGGCATAGTTAGACACATTATTTTGTATATTGCATGTAACAATATGAGATGCGCCAACCCAGCAAGCACATAACATTTCATATTGATAGAAGAATCCAGGATGGCGTATATGATTAACATAAATGTATACACACTAACTAATGCCTTGCATCGTGTAATATACGAGTGTAAGAAAAAGTTAGGATATTTATTGTGTCTCAAAGTCTTTGCATAAGTATTAAACCAACCGATAATAACTGTCTACATTTCATATATCTAGGTGTACATCGTTTGACTTTGTGTTTGAAGTTCGTAACAGTCTTCACCGGCCCACACAAATAATAATTAGTCCACTCATTTTTTAGATTATGCCAGCAAAAGAATATAAGAAGATTGGGTGTGTTAGCTCGCAAAGATTAAAGTAGAAACTTTGTGTATCTTATTAAAAATAGATAACGCAATATAAAAGTGTAGTTTAGAGATTCATCATGATAAAAATTAGAACATTGAAATAAGCTTGCCAATAAATAATCTCAGCAATAAATGATTTCAAATTAGTAAGGAAATGAGTAAGAACCACTGATTTGTATCTCGCTATGCTAAAAATATGGTTTCTAGGGCTTTTGATTACTAATCCATAACACATATCTGTGCCGAGTACCAGAGAAATAGATGTTTCTTCACTGTTTCCGCCATTGCGGGCCTATTTGTTTGCGGTCCGTATGGCCTAACAGAAACTAAGAGTTCCTTCTGTTTTCTCTACTTCGTAAGCCAACTTGTTGATGTGTTTACTTCTGCTACAATACAGAGGTTCCCAATTCCACAATATTGTGATGTTTTTAATTGATTTATGTTATCAGCCGCGGGGGGTCTATTAATCGAGAGGTTGCAAGAGAGTTGAGCGTTTTCAACACCTTGATTTCCTACACGTTGTGTCATAAAAGCTCCAATCGCAATAGCGTCTCCACAGGGACAAACTTGGATGGCCTGCATAGTTTATACATTTAAATGATGGAAGTGTATTTATCGCCTCACCCATTATTAAATGATGTCTATGAAGGGCCTGAGCGCATTCTTGCCATGTTTGAATAGTTCAAGTGAGGGATTAAATCACAAAAATCAATCAAGATTTCATGCAACACAACTTTTAACTTTCCAATTAGTATATAAATGCCCAGAGGGGTTTATTCACTAAAGGGAAAGTTGTCAGGAGAGTTGAGTTTCATCTCTGTTGAATTACATAGCTACATAGTTTGTAAGGTTTAAAAAGTCCATCAAGTTCAACCCTTCTACCTAACCTTCCTATTCTTCAACATTTATTTACAAATTGAACTATCAATTATACAGACCCAGCTCAGCCCTTCTTGTTGGAGAGTGTTGGCCCTATATAATGAATAGTGCAGTGAAGGAGATGAATCTGACTCTCTCGCAAACTCTCCTGACAACTCTCTCTCTTTACTGAATAGCCCTCATATTGAATGTAAAGGAATTATTCCAGTAAGGATCAGTCTCTGCATAGAAACTAATGGGTAGACAGACGCACAAATAGAATACTTTTAATCACCAGGGATGGGCAGAGTATCCATACAAGGCATGTGAGTGTGACAAGGCATGTGAAACCATTGGTACCTACACGACACTAGGGGAAATATTCGCTACAATGCACCCTATCCCCAAAAAACATAATTATAGAAAATCATGGTATATGATTATGTAGCTTTTTTCCCCCAAAAAAGGCAGAACAGTTAACACCGAGTAGTTCAACTTGTTTATGCGGTCACTAAATAATACAACACAGCATACAGAAGACTTTTCTAGCAATAGCGTGCTTCAATAAAGTATTAGATAACATAATTTTCTGACTAATTATCATAATTATAGTCCAGTGCATAGATTTTTTCCTTGACAAGTGTTAGCTAAAGATTTTAACAATTGCGAGAAACATGCAAATTGGTTTTAACAGCTGTTAAACTTTGAGAGATGGTATTTCTTTTTTAGAAAATAATTATGACTTCGGAAAGAGAAAATGGATTGTACGCTCTCCGAATGGGAATCACTGTCAGGGTTATTAATGGAGATATCAGTAAACCTATCTTTTTTTGCAAGAGAAACATACATAAAACATGTTGCTTTCAGAACACCAAATATCACTGGAATTTATACCTGATCAATCTACCAAATACATATTGGTACACATTTATGGCGCTCACTAACTTGGACACAAAACAGTGTATATTTTATGTCAGGTTGTTATAATTACATTTGACATTTTTGCATCTACTTCTTGAATACATATGTACAGTATAACAGTCAGTAATGTGATAGCTATATAGAGGAGTGTTTTCCAAAATACAAAATATACCATGATACCAATTTTTGGGCATCACACAGGATTGTGACTCGAATACAAACTTAGACAGACTTATCTGCAGCATAAGGAAAGTCATCTGGCTGTCTTACAGAAGCACAAGAGAACAAAACAACTAAAGAGATGACATTTGAGTCAGCTTGGCTCTGACTCACTTTCCTGCACCTTTGATGAGCCTGGAGGACAGAGAAGCTCAAGCTCTGCTCTCCAACATGCCACACAATCCTTCTTTCCATGGTACCTCTACAGTTCTCCTTGCCAGAAGCCACCCATAACTCCTTTAATACTGTCACTGCAAATATGGCCTTATCTTCTGACCTCACTAGCAGCCCACTTGACCCTATTGCCGCACACATCTCCTATCTTCTCTGTCCAGTATTCTTTTACCAAGCCTAAGCCATATTTTTAGCCTCTGTTTCCCTCCAATTCGGCTTAACCCTTTCTCATCAAGTTTCATCCACAACCCTCTACTGATACAGTTCTTACAAAAATGACTAAAACTGCTAAAACAAAGGCCAGTTTTGCTTACTTATGTCCTTGGACCCCTCTGTTGACCTCTCTGATTACCATTCGGATAATCATTCTATCTTATGACATTGTGACATCAGATGAACACATGACATATTACACCGTGTAATGATTTATTCAACAAAATAAAGCCAAAATGGAGAAGCTATGTGTGAAATAATTTGTACACCTTTACTGCTTCCATAGAAATAAGATGCTAAGTAGCTGCTAATCAAATGCCATTGATTAATTTATCATCAAGTGTAACCACCTCCAGGAGTGGACATCCCATCAAATTCAAGGTTAGACCATGCAATGCCCAAGGAAATTGCAAAAAAAAAAAAACCAAAAAAAACCAAACAAGAGTTGCATCTCAGACTCTACAGGCCTCCGTTAGCATGTTAAATGTTAAAGCTCATGGCTGTACAATGGGAAACAGACTGAACAAGTATGGTTTGTAAGAGAAAAGCCTCTTCTCTCTAAAAAGAACATGGCAACATGGCTTAGGTTTGCAAAGTTGCATCTGAACAAACCACAAGACTTCTGGAACAGAACAGATTTGGTGAAAACCAAACACAGCATATCAACACCATCAAGCATGGTGATGGAGGGGTGATGATTTGGGCTTGTTTTGCAATCATAGGGCCTGGGAACCTTGCAGTCATTGAGTTGACCATGAACAACTCTGTATGCCAAAGTAGTCTAGAGACAAATGTGAGGCCATCTGTCTGGCAGCTAAAGCTTTGGCCGAAATTAGGTCATCCATCAGGACACCAGCAAATTTAAAACAGAATGGCTGAAAAAGCTGCAATGGTCCACACCTCAATCCGATTTCAATTACTTCAAAATATTGCTGCTAAAAGTGGTTCAAAAAGCTATTAAATCATAAGGTATACTTCATTTTTCACACATGGCTTCTCCATTTTGGCCTTATTTTTGTTGAATTAAACATGACATGATGTAATATGTCATGTGTTGCTCTTCATCTGAAGTTGTATTTACCTATTTTTTAGACCTGCTAAGGAACAGATGATTGTTATGTCCTGATTTGGAGTGGTGTTGCTGCATTAGTCACAGTCATGGGCGGTAGCTAGCCAGGTATTCAAGGGGTAAATGTGGTGGTATGATCATTGGTGGTCATAACCGGTGGGATATTCCTTGCAAGGAGTGGTGCTCGGAACCTCAGGTCCCGGTTGGGGCATCCTGGTATGTCCACTCCCAAAATTGATGTGTGGTATGGTACCTGGATAACTTGGCAAGCTAGGTTGGTTTCGGTTACGTCATTGTCTCTGTTAACGCAACTACGTTTATTATTTCAGGTTTTACGGGGCAATAATGGTTAAATAAAATGGCTGTGGCCTTTTCAAACCCATATTGTGTGTTGGTGTTTCATTTAATTGAGTAACTGAACTGAGCCTGGCATGTGACTCAAAGCTACATCTGTCAAGACTTAAGCCTTAATCACTACTTGGTCTTGTCTTAAATCCAGGATAGCAGGATGCCTATTCCATACATATTTATTTTTCCTTGTGTATTAGCCTCTGCCACATCTGCTGAGGGGCCGTTCTATTTATCCAACACTCTTTCAGTAAAGGAAAGTGTCCTTACATTACATCTCAATTGATGATACATACTGTATATTCAAGCCAATATGTATAGATGATACATATAATTTAGGTATCTTCCAAACATGAAAAGGTTATTGAAACTATGCTTAAATATTGAAGATGCTTTCTGTCACTCGAACCACGTGACGTGATATGTATAAATGGAGGCTTGTCCTGCCCGTCCTGCTGTGTTTATGTGGTGCAGGAGGCCTACAGCCATTACTAAGCTGAAATAAGGTTTCTTCTTATTAGGCAACTTTCCACAAGCCCAAGCCCTATAAAGTAGGGGGCTTAATGATTTCTAGTGATTGTTTCTGATTACAGCTCCTTTTTTTCCTGCTCTGAAAACCAGGCTAATCATGTCAGGAGAATTTTGTCCTAATCAAGCCAAATTTCAAGGTGTGCCCCTCCCCTATAGCAAATGACAAGTTTATTGCTGTACTGAATAGCTCCAATGTCTCTATGGAGGGGGTTAAATAGGAATAACTTAATACCTCTGAAAAATAAAAATTTTTACATAAATATTTGATCATCTTTTCTTAGCAGTTTTCCATTCCATACGATTTATTCTTTTTTATTTCTCTTTCTCTCTCTCTCTCTATATATATAGATATATATATCTATATATATATATACTGTATAAAGGAACAATATGCTAAGCTATTCAATTATCGCTTTACTATAGAGTTTTTGCTAACATCGACTATTTCCCTTAGTGCCACTTAAGATTTGGAAAGTGGTTGCAGTTTTAACCTCTAGCCGTTTCACCTTGGAGCTTTCATTGATTAAACCCACTTGGACTAAGATTAGTGCCCGAAATGAGTGGCAAATATGATTAGAAAGTTTGTAATACTTGAAGTTGACTATAAAGTGGTTTTTGTGCCAACATAAAAATGTGTCAATCTTGTAGAAAATTAGAAAATAAAAACCATGACAGTATACATTACACAGATACTATAACTAAAAATATAATTTAAAGTATTAACAAAGAAATACATAGAAAAGTGGTGGAAATATGAAGGATAATATATATGCTGATATATATATAATATTTATATATATATATATCACAGTCAGACTCATGCGTTTTCTACTTTGATTTAATGATATCTGAGAATCTCAATTGGTGCATTTCTCCTTGGTATATCACAACTTATATCCATGCTTAAATACAGGCGAGTTAATACAGAACTAGTGATAATGTAACCCATTGAGTGCATATCTATTCCAGCAAAAGGAAGAAAGAAAACAAAATCCAGGTAACCGCCACACCATCGCATATAAACATAAAGGGAAGAAGAAAAGCAATACAGTGCAACACTACATATATTTAAAACCATGTTAGTTACAATTTATATGTAGATCAGCAAAATTATTTAAGGAAACTTCACCCAACTGTTTAAAGGCAAGCTGTATACCCTCCTATTTTTTGCTAAAAAGTGGTTCGACAAGCTATTAAATCATAAGGTATAGTTTATTTTTCACACGTGGCTTCTCCATTTTGGCCTTATTTTTGTTGAATAAACCATGTGTTGCTCTTCATCTGAGGTTGTATTTACTTAAGATGTCAACCTAGCCAGACGCACCTGAAAATCAACCATGCACCACAAAAGCAATGGTGTTTCAGTGACTAAAAGCCTAAGGTACTAAACCTAAAAATGTACTGTGCTCCAACAGGATCAAGGAACATGCAATATATGAGTTCATGTTAGTTACAGTAAAGAAACATGCAACACCATCCTCTCACAGACCCATCAATGTGGACCTAAGCAGGTACATACTTGGGAGACATTAATTTAGGAAAAATAAATTTCGATTATCTATTTAATAAGTTCCCAAGAACTCCATTTTTATTATCTATGTGGAAGAAACTTGGGCAGAATAACAAGAGTAAGAGAAAAAAAGCAATGGAAGGATATATATAATACTGTGCAAATGTTTTAGGCAGGTGAGAAAAAAATAGACATGTTAATAGTTTTTTTTGTTTTTTTTTCATTTAACAAAATGCAAAGTGATTCAACAGAAGGAAAATCTAAATCAAATTAATATTTGGTGAAGGCACTCTTTGCCTCTAAAACAGTATCAATTTCTTTTAGGTGAACTTGCACAAAGTCAGGGATTTTGTAGGCATATAGTTAGGTGTATGATTAAACAATTAAACCAAACGGGAATAAAACTGGGTGGGGAACAGGCAAAGTGACTAATAAGGTGAGGTTCCTTAAGACACTTTAATGTCAAACGTCATACTTGATGGCAAGACTGAGCACAGGAAGAATATACAAGGTAGTTACACTACATCAGCAAGGTCAGCAAGGAGTACAAAGAAATAGACACTGTTGAGCACTGCGGATGCAGTCGTTGGCCAAGGCAACTTAGTGCAGCAGATGAAAGACATCATGCTTACTTCCCCTCGCAATCGGAAGTCGTCCAGCAGTGCCATCAGCTCAGCATTGGCAAAAAACAGTGGGGCCCTGATACACCTATCTACTGTTTGAAGAAGTTGGCTTACAAGTGGTCTTCAAGTAAGACTTGTGGCCAGAAAGCCATACTTTTGACATGGACCAAGAGCAAGCTACTCGACTGTTCACAAAAACACAGTAACGGGGGTGCAGAAAAATTGCGTCAAATATTTGGATGTAGCTGAGGGGAGAAGAATGAGTACTTTCTGGTAATTCCTTGCAAGCTTGGGGCTCCATTTCTACAAATGGAGTTGGGCATTTGGTCAGAATGGTTTCCCCGATACTGAAAATTACAGATACTTATGCATCATGCAATACCATCAGGGAGGCATCTGATTGGCCCAAATGTATTCTGCAGCATGACAACGACCCCAAACATACAGCCAAAGCCATTAATGATCTTCAATGTCAAGAAGAACAAGGGGTCCTGGGAGTGATGGTATGACCCCCCACAGAGACCCAATTTCATCATTGAGTGCACAGTTATTTATGGTTTGACAAGATATTATTTCTACAACTGAGGGGTACAGTCATGGACACCAAGTTTGCGCCTAGTTATGCAAATGTATACAAGAATCACTGAAAAATAGATAAGTGAATGTGAGATTACAGAAAGAGAGTAGTAACTTTATTGTCCTAGAAAAAAAACTGCTTCATTAATAGTTCTGTATCGTGTTCAGTAAACCCTAAGTTGTTGTCTCCAGAGTAGCCATTAACCGGAATGCAATGTTTATGGTAGCTGTGTTTGTAAAATACTTTCATTAATAACTGCCACACTTATGTTGAGTGTTACAGAATTGATAACGTAATTTTTAAGAGAAAGGTAATTGTTAAGAGATTAGAACCTTTCATGTTGCATGATTGTCTAATGCACACAAAAACAACATGTTTTTATGGTGCCAGATAACTCCAAAGAGCTCAGGGTGTCATCCTGTAAAATTATTATGGGAGTTGACATATAATGGAAGTCAACATCCACACTCACCTAACCTGATACACTAACACCTACAGACACACTGATATAAAATATTAACACAAAAACTCATGATAACACAATACACTACGCATACACAGTCTAGGACCATTTGCCGACACACACACATACTAACACCAACCCACGCATGAATGCAAACCAAAATACTAACATACATACTTATGCTACCACCATATACAGGCTCCGATAAAAAGTGGTAGAGGCTAATACAATACATGGGGCAAAAAAAAGCTATCCTGAATCTAAGAATAAAAAATGAACAGACCCGATGGGCCTAACGGTTCTTATCTGTTGTCAAATTCTGTGTTTCTATGATTTAAGGGCAGCTTTTTTTTCACAAAATTGTATTGAATTTTATAAACAATAGAAACATGGACAAAACCAAGAGAAAAGAGCAGTACATAGCTCATCTGACAGCAGCCCAGACCAAGACAGTGTCTTACTGAATGATGCAACAGAACAAGGTCCACTCGACATCAGAATAAAGGGCATACATTAGGAAACAAAACAAGTATTCCAAAACACAGGAAACGAATATGCTCAACGCATGAGTAGCAGCAGGACCAATATGAATACAAAAAAAGAACATTGGAATAAAAATGTATACAAAGAAGGAGGAAATGGGATATGTAGCAGGCCTATTCTGGCTAGGGCTGCTTTTTTAATGGGCGAAAGTAATACAAAGTTTTGACATATTTTATGACCACTTCATTGGTTGTTCGTCATGCATCTCAGAAAAAATCTTATTATGCCACATTTTTCCACATTTATATTTCTCTAGGACATGCTTAATTAAAGCCTATAGTCATATGGAAAAAAGAAAGACACATTACAACAATTACAAAACATGAATTTGTGGTATTTACCCTTTGAATACTTACATTTTCGAATTATCTTCCAACCAAGCCCTTATACCTACATAGAACATATGTGCCATTTCTTTAGTTTTTGTAAGGTACCAAAAAAACGCACTTGTCTAGTTGTTGTTGCGTTGTATGTAGGAGCTGCTGTCTTGTTAAAATACAGCATGTTGTAGATTACCGTCTTGCCCTAGGACATGGACTATAATTGCTTTACATAGAAACCCCACCTTTGTAAATAGTCTCTATAGTTAGAGGTTCATGTCTGGTGTACAGGAAACATCTTCCTGCTGGGGATGAGAAGAGAATTCCAACTTATCCACACTGAGGGATCATGGGAAAACTAAGTTATTTAAAAACAACATTAATAATAAATAATAGGTTAACTTAATAGATTTTTGTTTCAAAAGTTGGATGTTGGAGTTTGTTGTGAAAGTTGTACTTATAACCATTAACATTAAATAGACTTTGCTTATTTTAACAAGTCAACATTCAAGTTCTTCATCATGTAAATCAATATGCATAGTTCTTTTTAACTCTAATAAGTTTAATATTCAAAAGTTTGTGTGTGTCCCAAATGGGAAACTACAGCCCTTGGAGTTCATAACCATCCCAATATGCCTTGTGAGGTGTAAGTAGATAAAGCGGTTTAGCTCGTACACCTCGTATCGAAAATCTCTTTCCTATGGAGGATTGTAGTGCCAATGAGTTGTATTCAGGTCATTAGCTAGCAATATATACCGATCCCGAAACAGCATCTCACATCATTAGTACTAAATACACTATTTAGTTTGATGTTCCAAGTAAAGTGAAAAGACGCCTGTGTTTTTAAGGGACTAATTGACAGAGGTGTAGAAATACGAAGAAGCTAAACTCAGCGTAGAGGCAAAATAAGGGGGAAACTGGGATCCAGCGTTGCTCATTGTAAAACCGTGTTTTCGTGCTACACGTGCATGCGTTAAGTAAGCAGCCTACGGGTCCTTTCCTGCATCAGAAATTCTAATTCACTACAGCTGCCTCATGAATTATGTAATTTCTCAAGGACAATTTGCAGGCGCCAAACCAAAAATGAAAAACACAGACAAAACTAAAAAACAAAATGTAAAGTGTCAAGCTGGGTTTTCGCAGACCAGCATGGACATAATGAGGTTGCTTCGAATTTAAACACCTAATTCGAAATTTTACTTTCTGTTACCAATAGCGAAACCGGGACCTACAATTAAGAAGTTTATTATCTAAAAAAAACAAAGTGCAAAAAAACAAACTTAGAAGTTAACAAGTTGCAGTGCAATTTAGTGTTACAGCCGAATGGAATCTTCACTAAAAAACATAAAAGATAAGACAGGAAGTGACATATGCCCAACTTCCTGTCTTATCTCCTCCTACACTGCTTACGCTTCCCCAGGCAGCTTTGTATGATACAGCTGCTTAATGGATTACAAGTCTAAATAGATGTGTGAGTGAGTTATTTAATCTCGTTTATCAAATGTGGGTGAGGAGTAAATTTATTCTTAACGGTTCTCTAACCTCTTCCCATTCATTAATGTTGAATCAGAGCAGCCATTGCCGATATAAACGGCAACGCTCTTCGGGGACGAGGAGGAGGTGTTTACAACTGACATACATTGTGAAATGTATTTGTCCCCAATGTCAGAGAGCTCTGGAAACCTTTGTGGAAGAAATATCAGGTTTGAGCATAACTACAGCACAATTTGGTTTGTGAAATATTACACCTGTGAGATATTTAATTCAACAGACATTTCACCCACTCAGCTTGTTAATGAAGGCTTTTAAAATCAAATTCCCACATAATTGAACAGAGAAGCAATAATAAGTATAACAAGCTAGGTGTGTTTTTGCTGAACCATAACAATGTAAATAACAAACATTTGGATGATTTCCATGCTTTGGAAATTATATTACAAGCCTCCCACCGATAAGTGCTTTCCAATCAAGTGTTTTTTTAAGCTCCTTTTCCCACCCATACATTAAATATAGTCAGGAATTTTAAGGAAAGGGAAGCGTGATGGGTTGACTTATGCAGAATTTGCTTAAGTTATAAGCAAAAGTTTGTCCAACATTTCTACGAAAGACAGAATTTTTTTTTTTAGTTTTGGGATGCGGCTATAGTCCTTACCATAGGTTAGGCTTAATAACGCTACTCGGAATCGGAATGAAGAATTACCGTACCCAAACTAAATCACAAATATAACCAACTTAAACATACATTGCTGCCCTGGTTGTTCTGTGACATCTGAGTTTCTAGAAAAGAGGGACGCCTTACTCAAAGGCACCTGAAAATCAAGTAAGGCATGATTGTTATATTAAGGACTTTCACAAAAGCTCACACTATCTCTGAACGTATAAGCAAAAAATGAATTATGATGATACATAGACAACACAAAAAGGAAGGACCTTAATGATTATACTCAAACAAAAAAAATCAACATTCAAATTGGCATTTTATATAAAATAGAACTAGAACAGATATATGTAAGATGCAGCTATATTTTTCTAGCTCTGCAAAATCAATACACATTCATAAACTTTCAAAAGTAGGGTAAAAGGATCCTTCATCTCTTTTCCTAGTGAAGTGTTAGCCCTTGTAATTCTGTAAATTCGGACAAGGTTCTGAAATCATGTGCCTAGAATTTGTCACCAATAGGTAGACTGTACTGTTCAGTTTAAACATTTGGCAAGGACCTTGGACAGCATTTATGTCTACAGGAATCTCAGATGTATAAGGGAA
>VKOC01000008.1:31584888-31598308 GCA_009364415.1 Spea multiplicata
TTATAACTAAAAATATAATTTAAAGTATTAACAAAGAAATACATAGAAAAGTGGTAGGAAATGATGAAGGATAAATAGTGTGGTAAATAACAAATCATCTAGTATAAAGTGTTTTCTGTATAAATATATATCACACGTTGTATTTACTTATTTGCATCCAAATAGAAAAAGTTAGGGACTGGACATCTAATTGTGAAATCAGAAATAATAGGCACATATTTTATATTACAGTCATCATTCAGCATAATTTGTAGTTTTGTGGAGAAGAATGAGTACTTTCTGGTAATTCCTTGCAAGTTTGGGGCTCCATTTACAAATGGAGTTGGGCATTTGGTCAGAACGGTTTCCTCAATACTGAAAATTACAGATACTTATGCATCATGCAATACCGTCAGGGAGGCATCTGATTGGCCCAAATGTATTCTGCAGCATGACAACGACCCCAAACATACAGCCAAAGCCATTAAGAATGATCTTCAATGTCAAGAAGATTAAGGGGTCCTGGGAGTGATGGTATGACCCTCACAGAGCCCCAATTTTATCATTGAGTGCACAGTTATTTATGGTTTGACCAGATATTATTTCTACAACTGAGGGGTACAGTCATGGACACCAAGTTTGCACCTAGATATGCAAATGTATACAAGAATCTCTGAAAAATAGATAAGTGAATGTGAGATTACATAAAGAGTAGTAACTTTATTGTTTTAGAAAAAAACTGCTTCATTAACAGTTCTGTATTGTGTTCAGTAAACCCTGAATTGTTGTCTCCAGAGTAGCCATTAACCGGAATGCAAAGTTTATGGTAGCTGTGTTTATAAAATACTTTCATTAATAACTGCCACACTTATGTTGAGTGTTACAGAATTGATAACGTAATTTTTAAGAGAAAGGTAATTGTTAAGAGATTAGAACCTTTCATGTTGCATGATTGTCTAATGCACACCAAAAAAACATGTTTTTATGGTGCCAGGTAACTCCAAAGAGCTCAGGGTGTCACCCTGTAAAATTATTATGGGAGTTGACATATAATGGAAGTCAACATCCACACTCACCTAACCTGATACACTAACACCTACAGACACACTGATATCAAATATTAACACAAAAACTCATGATAACAGAATACACTACGTATACACGTCTAGCGCCATTTGCTTACACACACACATACTAACACCAATCCACACATGAATGCAAACCAAAATACCAACATACATACTTATGCTTCCACCAAATACAGGCTCCGATAAAAAGTGGTAGAGGCTAATACAATACATGGGGCAAAAAAAATAAGCTATCCTGAACCTAAGATAGAGTGATTAAGGTCTGAGCATTTACATTACAAAAAATGAACAGACCCGATGGGCCTAACGGTTCTTATCTGTTGTCAAATTCGGTGTTTCTATGATTTAAGGGCAGGTTTTTTATCACAAAATTGTATTGAATTTTATAAACAATAGAAACATGGACAAAACCAAGAGAAAAGAGCAGTACATAGCTCATCTGACAGCAGCCCAGATCAAGACAGTGTCTTACTAAATGATGCAACAGAACAAGGTCCACTGGACATCAGAATAAAGGGCATACATTAGGAAACAAAACAAATATTCCAAAAGACAGGAAACGAATATACTCGACGCATGAGTAGCAGCAGGACCAATATGAATACAAAAAAACCACATTGGAATAAAAATGTATACAAAGAAGGTGGAAATGGGATATGTAGCAGGCCTTTTCGGGCTAGGGCTGCTTTTTTAATGGGCGAAAGTAATTGTTTTTGACATATTTTATGACCACTTCATTGGTTGTTCGTCATGCATCTCAGAACAAATCTTATTTTTCCCCATTTATATTTCTCTAGGACATGCTTAATTAAAGCGTATAGTCATATGGAAAAAAGAAAGGCACAGTACAACAATTACAAAATATGAATTTGTGGTATTTACCCTTTGAATACTTACATTTTCGAATTATTTTCCAACCAAGCCCTTATACCTACGTAGAACATATGTGCCATTTCTTTAGTTTTTGTAAGGTACCAAAAAAACGCACTTGTCTAGTTGTTGTTGCGTTGTATGTAGGAGCTGCTGTCTTGTTAAAATACAGCATGTTGTAGATTACCGTCTTGCCCTAGGACATGGACTATAATTGCTTTACATAGAAACCCCACCTTTGTAAATAGTCTCTATAGTTAGAGGTTCATGTCTGGTGTACAGGAAACATCTTCCTGCTGGGGATGAGAAGAGAATTCCAACTTATCCACACTGAGGGATCATGGGAAAACTAAGTTATTTAAAAACAACATTAATAATAAATAATAGGTTAACTTAATAGATTTTTGTTTCAAAAGTTGGATGTTGGAGTTTGTTGTGAAAGTTGTACTTATAGCCAGTATGTGCATATATTAACATTAAATAGAATTTGCTTATTTTAACAAGTCAACATTCAAGTTCTTCATCATGTAAATCAATATGCATAGCTCTTTTTAACTCTAAAAAGTTTAATATTCAAAAGTTTGTGTGTGTCCCAAATGGGAAACTACAGCCCTTGGAGTTCATAACCATCCCAATATGCCTTGTGAGGTGTAAGTAGATAAAGCGGTTTAGCTCGTACACCTCGTATCGGAAATCTCTTTCCTATGGAGGATTGTAGTGCCAATGAGTTGTATTCAGGTCATTAGCTAGCAATATATACCGATCACGAAACAGCATCTCACATCATTAGTACTAAATACACTATTTAGTTTGATGTTCCAAGTAAAGTGAAAAGACGCCTGTGTTTTTAAGGGACTAATTGACAGAGGTGTAGAAATACGAAGAAGCTAAACTCAGCGTAGAGGCAAAATAAGGGGGAAACTGGGATCCAGCGTTGCTCATTGTAAAACCGTGTTTTCGTGCTACACGTGCATGCGTTAAGTAAGCAGCCTACGGGTCCTTTCCTGCATCAGAAATTCTAATTCACTACAGCTGCCTCATGAATCCATTATTTTTCTCATTGACATTTTGCAGCGCCAAACAAAAAGAAAAAACACAACAAAACAAACAAATGTTAAATTGTCCAACTGGTTTTCGCGAGCAGCATGACATAATGAGGCTTGTTCGAATTTTAACACCCCTAATTGAAATACAATTAAGAAGTTTATTATCTAAAAAAAACAAAGTGCAAAAAAACAAACTTAGAAGTTAACAAGTTGCAGTGCAATTTAGTGTTACAGCCGAATGGAATCTTCACTAAAAAACATAAAAGATAAGACAGGAAGTGACATATGCCCAACTTCCTGTCTTATCTCCTCCTACATTGCTTACGCTTCCCCAGGCAGCTTTGTATAATACAGCTGCTTAATGGATTACAAGTCTAAATAGATGTGTGAGTGAGTTATTTAATCTCGTTTATCAAATGTGGGTGAGGAGTAAATTTATTCTTAACGGTTCTCTAACCTCTTCCCATTCATTAATGTTGAATCAGAGCAGCCATTGCCGATATAAACGGCAACGCTCTTCGGGGACGAGGAGGAGGTGTTTACAACTGACATACATTGTGAAATGTATTTGTCCCCAATGTCAGAGAGCTCTGGAAACCTTTGTGGAAGAAATATCAGGTTTGAGCAGAACTATAGCACAATTTGGTTTGTGAAATATTACACCTGTGAGATATTTAATTCAACAGACATTTCACCCACTCAGCTTGTTAATGAAGGCTTTTAAAATCAAATTCCCACATAATTGAACAGAGAAGCAATAATAAGTATAACAAGCTAGGTGTGTTTTTGCTGAACCATAACAATGTAAATAACAAACATTTGGATGATTTCCATGCCTTGGAAATTATATTACAAGCCTCCCACCGATAAGTGCTTGCCAATCAAGTGGGTTTTTTTAAGCTCCTTTTCCCACCCAAACATTAAATATAGTCAGGAATTCTAAGGAAAGGGAAGCGTGATGGGTTGACTTATGCAGAATTTGGTTAAGTTATAAGCAAAAGTTTGTCCAACATTTCTACGAAAGACAGAATTTTTTTTTTTAGTTTTGGGATGCGGCTATAGTCCTTACCATAGGTTAGGCTTAATAACGCTACTTGAAATCGGAATGAAGAATTACCGTACCCAAACTAAATCACAAATATAACCAACTTAAACATACATTGCTGCCCTGATTGTTCTGTGACATCCGAGTTTCTAGAAAAGAGGGACACCCTACTCAAAGGCACCTGAAAATCAAGTAAGGCATGATTGTTATATTAAGGACTTTCACAAAAGCTCACACTATCTCTGAACGTATAAGCAAAAAACAGATTATGATGATACATAAACAGAGATCTACAGAAAGTATTTTCTACATTTAACAATACTAATCATGTTAAACAACACAAAAAGGAAGGACCTTAATGATTATACTCAAACAAAAAAAAATCAACATTCAAATTGACATTTTATATAAAATAGAACTAGAACAGATATATGTAAGATGCAGCTATATTTTTCTAGCTCTGTAAAATAAATACACATTCATAAACTTTCAAAAGTAGGGTAAAAGGATCCTCCATCTCTTTTCCTAGTGAAGTGTTACCCCTTGTAATTCTGTAAATTTGGACAAGGTTCTGAAATCATGTGCCTAGAATTTGTCACCAATAGGTAGACTGTACTGTTCAGTTTAAACATTTGGCAAGGACCTTGGACATCATTTATGTCTACAGAAATCTCAGATGTATAAGGGAATATCTATTTATTAATGTGACCTCCTTCTTTGCTGGCTCACCCACCAATTTCTTGAGAAATGTTTTTGGAATTGCACCAACAGGTAAAGTTTGTACTTAAAACCTATTGTCATATAGGTAATTTGGTTAAGATCACATAATCAAAGAACAAACTCAAGGACAAATAATTCTGTGTAATATCAGATTTTATATTGGTTATCATAGGGGAGTTCCAGCGATAATCACTGTGGTTTAATATAAGGGCAGAAGCGTACTCGCCCTATACTAAATCTAAAGACTAATTTTCCAAAATGTTTATTTTTGCCTGCATTAAGGCCCTCGAGAAGCTTACTTGGTGTTTGGGTTTGCCCTGTGTTTGGAATAACCTTATGTTTAGCTCATGTTTTTTGCTTTACATTGCTTTATTATATAATTGTCTAGAGTGGTAGAAATATGACCATATTAAACTAAAAAAGACAAAGAATGTACATTTAACACGGGATTGGAATTTAAACATGCATGGGATAGGCAAATGGCTTTCCTGATTCTGAGACGAGACAAACCATTGATCAAAACCATTGAGTCTTTGAAGATGGAGGAAACGGGCAGACTTGGTGGACCGAATGGTTCTTTTCTGCCATTAAATTCTATGTTTGTACTTTCATATTTCTGTTATTTTTCAAACCTAGAGTTTCTCCATTCCATCACAACTGACACGACAAAAGGGGTTAAACAATACATTGCACCTGACAGATTGCCTTTTGCACCTTTTGTCTTGCATCTTCTCACCACCTTCTAGCATCTCTTGGCCCGATGGACAACTTTGTGTCCCTTTTGTTTTCTCTAGACACCTCTCTGCTCCTCACAGTCCACTGCCATCTGTCTCTACATTGCTATACCACTGAGTAGTGTAGGATTTCGAAGACAAACAAATCTGTGTGTGATTTAACTGTTCACCAATGAAAAGATGATCTGCCATCTGCTGTTTTTAGGTTGGAACCATGCAAAACAACAATGCAAATTTTACACACACACACACATATATATATATATATATATATATATATATATATATATATATATATAATATATATTCCCATTGTTGTTATGAAGGTTGTATGGAAAGCTGCACACTGCTCAACGATTAACAAAATATCAAAGGCAGAAACCTCAGTCTGGCGATCAAAACCTTATTTGATACACTAGCTTATAGGGCCCATCATTTTAAAATGATGCTGGTAAAAACGTACCTTAAGCTGTACCTTAACACTATGGAATGTGTAAACACATTTTTGTTGTGTGTGTATATACACACATTACTGTGACTGATAGGAGTGTACATACACTGCTACACAACAACCATTCTGAGCTCCTTGAAAAGTGGAACATTGGGAGATGATATAAGGAGGTAGGTATCCTTGTGTAACTAGCACTTATGGTAACTTGAGTTTCAAGTACCAGAAGACTTTACTTCTTAAAAGTCCTAATATGTCCACAAAAGAAACTGTTTGGAAACCCCTCATATATCTCTGAAATTTACCAGCAAATATTAAATGGTGCGCATCACTTTTTTTGAAGCTATAATTTTGTGGGTCAAATTTGATATGCTTATAGATTTTAAAACTGCCAAACAGAAGTATATATTTAAAAACAAAGTAGACAACCTGGACTATTTAACATGAGCCATTTCTTGTAGCCATTTTGCCACAACCTCTTTTCAGTCAACAACAAAGAATGAACTATTTTTTGCACTTTTTCCCAGTGTACCCTGCTGAATGCCAGTTTTATTCATTACCCCACATGCATTTTATGTTTTGGAACAATTAAAGAGCTAAACGTTCCCTTACACAAAAAAAACACTACATCACTCTATACAGCACTAACTTAAAAACAAAAAAAAATTCTGGGGTCGTTGGGGCTTTCCAACGTTTCTTTATATAATTTCTACAGGAAAGGTACTACAGGATGCTTCAATCCTTTTTATTTTTAAGGTTATTTTTATTTATACATTTTTTGCACTACTCAATGAGGTCATCAATTTTGCTGGTTGATGTGCAGTGTTAGCTGTGACAACACTGGAAGCAAACACACAAATGTCTGTTTGGGCATTCAAACAGCGTAATTGTGCTTTTAAAGAGGTTTATTAGACATTCTCTGTCAGGTCAGAGTGACAGAGCTCCAGGTGACAGAGAGGAGACTGAGCTTTGAGTGAGACAGCCTGATGTAATGTGTAACTGCAGGGAGATCTCCTTGCTTAACCAAAATACCACAGGACATAATAGTACGTCCTGCATCCTTCATGGGTGATCTTTTGGAATCTACTATTTCCTGCTTCCTGAAGGGCAACATCAGAAGCATTTCAAGTACTATAGAATGCCCAATCCTTTCCCAGAAATAATTTTTTCATGTAACATTTTTGGATCACTCTCATGTGATACTTAAACCGATACTGAGAGCTTATTGCCATAAAAATGGCTAAGGCTTCCCAAGGTCTGTGTTTTTATGCAATTAAATAAAAACAATCTTATTAGGTTTATTTGATTAATATGCTAGATAGCTCAATGGAGCAGCACTATTTGATTTCAATAAGAACCAAAATAATCAAAAGCCAACCTGTATTTTAGAAGAGCAATGCTCTACTAATTGTTCTTGGTAGATTTGGTTATTGGTGGCAGACTTGCATTGAATCATTTGAGCTGTAATAATTTGTGTCCAACAATGGAAGAGAAAACATCAGCGCATTAATGTTTCACTGATACAATAAACAGTTCATTCTAAGTTTTAAAACTCAACACAAGTGATAAAAGGGGCACAACCATTAAATAAAAAAATTACATTGGTAGCATAGCACATGAAGCCCAAATAGTGTAGCTTCACCCCTCTAAAAGGTACCAATATGATCTAAATTTGACATCAGTGGAGATTTGAATGCCATTTAGTCTTTTTTCTCTCAATAGCAGTCAGACTCCATAACAATAGTTATAGACTATGTCCAATCTCCCCCCTGAGCAATTTTCTGCAGTGCCTCATACTCCGCTTCTTATCTGGAGGTAGCAGGAGCCAGTGATGCCTGAAATTTCTGCTCTGGCTGTGTATGTTTTCTGTTTTCAGAAGCATATCCTGCACACAATCCGTTCTAAGTGCCTGTTTGTGTGTAGAGGGAGAGGCTCTGGGCTCTGCCTCACATAAGCGTTTTGCAGGATTTCAGATCCTTCTGGTGACAGCCTGCTGGGCTGATCCACAGCACTTCACATGATGGGCTGCTTGTTGTCTGATAACCTTTGTGTTGCGTTAACAAGATGCCTGTGTGTGAATGAGATGTTCCATAGATAAATGATTATCCTGTATACAAATAAATAAAATGCAAATGTGGTTTGTAACGATGGCTGGGGGCAAGATGAGCCTTCTGTTGTGTTTCTCCATGCCCCCTACAAGAGTGGGGGCGTTCCTGTGCCACCCTGTGTGTATGGAAGTGCTCTTTTCTTTTGCCTCTGTTCCAGAAATTTGATAACTCTGCCAGCATGGCAGTGCTGTCACCATGCAAGGAGCTTCCTGAGGAACAGATGGCACAAGCAGGGAGAAAGGAGGTGCCAACTGCCATCCCACAGGCACTTGGCACCTGCGTTCCAATAAATATGATCCAAGATACGTACGAGCCAGGCAATGTTCCATCTAAGGAAGAGAGCCGCCAGTCCATTGGCAGTGAAAAGGACCATGAGATCTAAGGGAGATGGATTGAGGAGGAAACATATTCAGCTAGTCATTCTTGGACTATAACAAAATATTGATTCTTTTTCCACCTCTCTGCAATTACACAAGCAAAGAGTGCCATGGGAAGAATGGAACACTCATCCACATTAATTTAAAGTCACATAACACAATAAGATTCCATAGCCTTAGAGGTGTTACACAAACGCATAGGAGGAAATGGGAGAGGATTATATAATAGCGAAGAATGGTAGATTAGGCCAGCTAAACTAGATGAATGCCCCCTGTTTACAAACTTGCCACCCCAAAGAAATAGTAAAAATTCGGAGGAAGCTGATGGAGATCAATCAACATGGGAAGATCTGACTTATGCAGCACAGACGTCAATCCCAACTCCCAAATGGCTTCCTTGTAATTAAGTACAGAGCCCAATTTAATATCATATCACAACGTTCTGCTTCAACACATCACAAGATGGCAGGTTTGTAAGGCAGGCCGCCAGTCCTTCTGTTAAGCACATCCCTTACCCCACCTTTAAGCTTTCTCCCCAAAGGAAGGTGTCCTGAATTATTGTATTATTACTTCAAAATGTAATGCTTCTAGATATTAGAAATATATTTCAATTATATTTTTCATTGGCTTTATATGTTTTTTTTTTTAGGGAGTGGTGGAAAGGATGTAGTATATTGTACCGGCAGATATTATTCAGTATATTGTTAAAATACTGATGAAGGTGCTGTAGAAAGATACATGATTGATATGTTATAGTTCCTATGAATTTGGTTATTTTATAAACTGGCAAGAACCATAAGAAAAAAGTAAACTGATTTTTTTTTTATATTACTATAGTTATTCTATATTTTCATACCTCATGCAATTGGAAGTAAATAAAAAAGAAACTATGTGACTGTGACCTATTGCTATATATATATTGCTATACATGTGAATAAAGTATTGCAAAGAACCACACTGTATTTTTTCAGTTTTAGTGTATCAACATATTTTATGCTATTTCTATGCATTATTACACTCATGCCCAGGAAATATTATGAGCTCCTAGAAAAGACGGACATCAGTGGAGGAAAGACAGACATATGTCCTAATATACATATATGTCTGACCTGGAGCTCGACCTCTCCTGCTCCTCATAATGTTAAGAGGACAACCTAGAGAACAGGGGTACCACCAGTTAGACTTTGAAGGCCTGGGAAGTTGGTGAAACCCAGATGAGGAGTAAGCTTTATGAAATGTAACTCCCCCACTTTAAGACTTGAAGACATTTACCTGCAGCTCCTGAGAAGACAGAAATCACTCGTAGGCTCCCTAATCAGTTGCTCAGTTTCTTGCATTTCTATGCTTTCGTAGCATGTTTTATATATGACACAGGGAATTTTATGTATATGATGTTTTAGACAGGTGAGAGCCAGAGCAACTGCTTTATGACAAACAACGTCCAACTCTTCAATTGGTAAGAACTATGATAAACAACGTATTAACTAGAATATAAAATTATCTTATAGCCCTTCATAGTTGCTTCATGAGGGGGCCTGGCAAGTCATGGATAAGTGTGAGTCAATCCCCTCGGGGATGAGGCTAGCTGTGGGAGTGACAGGGCTACTCACAAGAAGCATTCACTAGTTTGTGAATGGGAGGAGATTTAAGCAGGGAGAGTGACCAGGGGAAGCAGAGCTTCACCCAGAGACTCTTAGTCAAACCTGAAGAGTTCTTAGGTATGCTTATGACTCTTCCATGTATCAGATATCAGGAAATACTTAGTGGAACTTTTCTAATTGTCTAACATGAATTGTATTGCAATTGTTTTGCTTTTTTCTTAAACAATCAAAAATGATGAGGCTGGCATCCCAAAGCTAACAAATAGCAAAACTTTGAAGACCACTTGATTCCAATTTCTGTGCCTTTGCTGTTGGTGAACAAATGGTAAACTAAAGTATTTGTATCTGATGGCTTATTGAGCAAAATTCAGAATAATACAAAGTGGAAAGTTGTTTTTTATGGATTCTAATATAAAATTTGTTGGATAGGCTCCAGCCAGCACAAGAGCCTTAGATACTAAGTTCATCATTCAAGGAGCAATGTTTATGTATACATATGAATCATTTCCATAGCACGTTCTAAAGAGATGATGTTTAGAAATGCATGCTATGCCAGTCTCATATTCTAAATAAATTGAATACCAGAGTTCTATCTGTGGCAAAGGCACTTTAGAAATTCTCATCCCAACAAATTTGGACAGAGATACAATTCCGCTGTGAGACAGATGCTTAGACTTGGAGGGATCTGCTTTCCTCCTGTCTTTGCACTTCTGAACATCAAACGCCAAGTTATTATATTGTGAATATTAGATATATTTCTAAAGAAAAAAAATCAAATGTGAGAATTTGAGTGGAATGTGTCATTATTAGAATAATTTATTAGTTAAGAGCCAGATTCACCACAATGCCAGACACACAGGTCAATTCCTTGGTTGGACACTCAGTTAATGGGCTGTGTTTGATGTCACATGAGTAGTCATGTGACCTGAAAAATGCATACCTCAGCTTTAAACAATGCCGGAAATCTCAAGTTTAGTTTAGCATCAGTCCATTCCATTTGAGATAATCAGGTTACCCTGCTTAATAAGCCTTGCTTATCAATAGCTACTCTTTCATATATTTGTTGATAAAGATACGTAAATCTATATGAGTTGAAAACAAACAAGGTGGCAGAAGAGGCCTAGCTGGAAATGGATAGTCACCTAAAGATGTGTGTAGGAAGCTGGCCACCCACATGTTTTAAAGTATTTATTTCCTTTTCTAGCAGCTAATTAGGACAGAGCTTGGTCTCAAAAACAGGATACAACGGAGGCTGTGAGAGGACAGACGTGGCACTGACCGTGTGATTGCCCCTGCATTAGGATTGTCCTCTCATGGATTGTCCTCTCCTGTTGACCCAACGTTTTCTTTTGCACTTGCTAATATAGGGTTTAAAACTTATATTGACTAAGATTTTTTTTCTACACCATTTTTGGTTACTGGACTCTTCTTATACTAGTTAGTTTAGGATTTTCTACAGACCAAACCCAATCCACTTACATGTTCTACGGTGCGTTAAATTATATATAGAGTCAATTGAACATGCCTCAGGCTTATACAAGCAAATACATGTAGGGAGGCTGTGATTGTAAACAGGTGCAGAACCCTTTTTCTGTTTGTTAGATAAACTGTATTTTGAAAAGATGCTGATTTTATACACTGCTAATTTAATACATTTTCAGCAGTTTGTTGGATGTTTGCCTCACCTTCTCCATCCAAAAGGTGGCAGAGTGTTTTTGTCACACCTTACAGTTGTGCTTTTTAGGAAACCTTGTTTTAATATATTAATTAGATACATCTACAAGCACAACTGTTTCACTTGATTAATCAGTATAGCATCACGCAAATATGCTATTCACATGCAAAGTACAGATATTTAATTTTTTTAGCTATTTAATAAGGCTACCTACCTCCATTCCTGGATGATGTTAAACTCAAAAACCATCAATTGTTCAAATACTCTCGGTGTGGTGGACCTTACTACTATGGACTACATTTCAACTTTGCCATTAACTACTGTCAAAATAAAATGATATGATGGTGGTCTAGGTTGATGCTGCTTTCTTTATCAACTTTTTCAAATGCATATCAAACTAATACTCATTAGCAACAAAGGCTTAAAGGTAATGTAACAGCTTTGGTACCCACCAAATACTGTAATATTTTTGTTTCCAGTTTATTCACTTTGCCATAGAAGTTATAGAAGCTTATTTGACATAGGATCAGCGACATAGAATTCTTGCTCTCTGAAATGTTATCTTGAATATTGTAGCTAATATTGTCATAACTGTTATAGATATTGTCCTAACCGTTCAGCTCAATAGTACAGCAGTGGATTATACACTATAGCCACCAGGCTATTACTTTCAATATGGGCACCATGTCAGATCTGTTTGGCTAAAGTTCCTTGTTTTCTCCAACCTTAAAATGCCAGTAAATGCTTAAAAACAACTATAGCAACAGATATTGTTAATTTCCTGCTGGATTTTCACAAAAAACAAGGTCTATCTGCTACAATACAGCTCAAATTTGTGTTGCTGACAGCTGCAGACCCACTCTGAGGATGTCAGCATCCATTTTGGCCATTTAGCCGAGACGGCTAGTTAAGATCCCATCTACCAATCCTGGTAAAAAAAAAAAATCATTACGCACACCAGGAACAATGAGTGACCAGATCACTGACGGAACGCTGCCTGCCTATCTGCCAAAGAAAACAACCTATACTTCAAAGTACAATAAGCACTCACAACATTTTGGGCAGCATTGGGGGAAAAATGACTTTTTTTGAAGAAGCTTAAGTTATTTTTAATATTTGCCGACACATAAAATCCCCTAACATCACAGGCTTTCATGATCACCTAACATAAGCACAAAAGGCTACATTAAAAAAAGTAATTTGGTGTCTCCCATCCCTTTTTTCTATTTACAAATTCTGGGCACAACATGCAAAATAGTGTTGCAAAAGTAAAGAATAATTACATCACCTATTTATGATGTGATTACTTCAAATATCTCACATATTATTTGCCTTTGAATCCTTTTAAAAGTAGGCTGGCCTGCCAAAAAGCAGCTGATTATATATCAAGCCAACTCTTTGTAGACAGAAGACAATGCAAGGAACGAGTGACAGTAAAAAACAGAACCAGCCAAGCCAGTCATATATTCTGGGGTATGATTTATGATTACCTCTGTAGACAAAAACACTTTAAGCATTAATAAGAATAACATGGTGTCTCTATTTTAATACATTAAAGTTGATATATATATATATATATATATATATATAGTTCGCCCGATTAATGAACTGTCCTTAAAAGAATACACAAAACAACTGAATTAGCTATATATTGGGTTGGTTCAATTGCCAGAGATAATCTATCACAAACTATTGAATACTAATCTTTCACACACACACACATATATAT
>VKOC01000008.1:31598408-31610320 GCA_009364415.1 Spea multiplicata
TTGTCTCCAATGGTCAGCGACCAATATCAAACTATTGAGTTTTCACCTATTGAGTGTAAAGTAAACCATTTTTTTTTCTCTCGAATAAGAGTTTGCCAATTAATTTACTTTCATGGCAATATATTATTCAACAGAGCCGAAAAGAATGCCAAAGAGGGTATAATATTCGTTTATATTGCATATTCGTTGTATTGCATATTTATTATAGTGATCAAACTATAGTCTTTATTTAAACTTGTAGGTTTTTTTACTGTATTTTTTACTGACAACCCAACCGTGTGAAGTCGTGTGTATAACCACCATTTGAGATCTTGTGTACGTATTGATGTTTGTTTCTAGAGAGGTGGTTGGGGGCACTAGCAGAGATTAGGATAATCCTTGTGAGTGCAGAGAATTTTATCTCCAATTCATGGGAGGGCTTAAACTGATTCCTATCTCTTTATGACTGTTGCCTGGTTATCAAGGGGTTAATGTCTTATCTCCTTGCACAAACACACCTTGTAGAAAATCACAAGCGTAAGATGATTCCTTTGGTCCACAGGTGTGAAGAAGGTACTCAGATTAAGTATCTGATAGGAAAAAGCACTTGAGAATCAACACCTTGAGGAAGATTACATTTTGAGATTAAGCAGTCCTGTCATCCTTCCACTATTGTGGTCTTCCCGTTTTTTGTTTAGAGCTTAAGGCTACTAAAACAGAAATGTGTAGGAGTTAAATTTCCCCGAGGTGCTGAACTCCAAACTGTGAAAGGAACTCAGCGTTGGCCACTGCCTCTATCACCAGATCCATAGATTGCAAGCTGTTTACAATTTTGTCATGTATGTCAGACTATGTATGAGTTTTAACCATTAGGTCATGAAAACAATATATGGTATATATTGTTTACTTAAAAAAAAAAACATAATCAGTATTTAAAAAAAAATATAGCAACAAAATGCATGTTATAATTATATTAAGAAACAAAATAAGTAGATCAGTCATTAAAAAAAGTAAAACAAAATAATACAAATTTTTGTTCAGGGCATATAATGCATGCTGGGAAAATGCTCTAAACATATAGCGTTTAGTGAATGCTCCTTAACTATTTACAAAAAAATCTTACAGTGCACTAGCTAATTTAAAAAAGCTGAAAATAGAAAAAAAAATAGGTTGGCACAAAATTAAACAGACTGCAAGCTTTCAGGTTACAGCGAAAGATACAGCACCGAGTATTGGGTGTTTATATTAGTGAGATAGGGGTCGTGACCTAAATGTAAGGGTATTTTAGAGGTGTTAAGTGATGCACGTAGACAAGTGGGTTTGTGTTGCACCCCAACCACAATTTTAATGAAAAAAAGGGCTGTGATGAAGCATAGGGGTAAGAAGTGCATGGCATGAACAAAATGTGATGAACATAATACAGTTGGGGGATTGTATAGAAGTGAAGAGCATATGCATGTCTTAGCTGGGGAAGTATTTTATATAATATATCCAAAGTGTGTGTCTTTACCAGAGACAGAGCCTCATTGAGACACAAAGCCCCCTTTTCCTCCCCTGGTCTTTTAGGAGTGTGGGATATTTTCTTATAGACTGGGGACCTACACCCCTAGCAAGTTTGTCCTATAAAAAGTTATTTATTTGTCAATTTGAAATGTTGTGAGTTATTGGATACATGGGAGTAGGTATGGATGAAGCTGCTACTCTTTGGAACAATATGGATTTGACTCTGGGTGACAGTGAGTCCTTGGCTGTCTTTTGGACTTCAGGGTTAAGGTTCTAGAAGAAGCCTTACCTGATCTTCATGTGGTTTACACAATAATTCATTTATTAAAAAATACTTAGTGAACAAATTACGTTCGTCATGTTTTCTTTAATGCATAATATGAGGCTAGATTGTAACTTTAAAAGTATGTGTAATGTTAACTTGCCCACTATAGGAGAGCTCAAGGCTCACTGACTAGAGTGCCTGTGCTTGTTCACCCTTTCTTTACCATTACTGAATTTGCGATTGTATTTAGATGTCCTACGCCTAATATTCTGCGGCATTTCCTTATAACCCGGCACAGCTGCCTTTAGCCAATCACGAAACAGCTGGAGAATGAGAACCCCACTGTCTGTATTTATTCAGACTTCCGCGCTCAGCCATATTGAGTGCCATTCTAGTTTCCGGCACCACGCCAACGACTACCCACAATGCACTGCTCCATCAATTAAATTTGTTTTCAAAGTTTAGATTCCTGCAACAGATGGTAATGTAAAGAGGAAAAAAAGATAGGGTTTGAAGCTAGCAAGATAACACATTTTATGTGACAATATGCAAAAACAAGCCCCGCAAAAAGCCTGTTTCTTGTGCTTTTATGAAGGGGCTTCAGTATGTTCAGGTGCCTTTTATGCGTGGAAGTAGTTGGCGTATTTTCTGTTATTTAACCTCTTCATATGCAACACTCTTGGTATAGCTTGGGAAATAAAGCAAAAATCACAAATTCTCCTAGGAATGAGAAGGAGGCAGAGCTGTGGAACTCATGTAACAAATGTAATTGATACAAATAGAATCACATTAAATACGTTGGGGTATATTTCACTACTTCGGGTGCTTTAGCGGTTTCCAGCATGAGTGCGTCTAATTTGGAACATTTTGTGTCTGTGCCACATACATTTCCTTTGTGCAACTTGAATACTTAATTTTGAGTGTCGATTATTGTCCTTGGAATAAGAAAAACAAATACAATGCTGAGTCTTTCAAGTCAAAGGCACTGAGAAAAGGAACTTTATAGCATGGACACCACGAAGACGAAAAAGTTTATCCACAATCCGTATAAGAGGATATTTCATTCATCTGGGGTTGTTTATTGTGCTACTATATCACGACATCGCTACATTTTATAGGATCTGAATCACAACCTTTTTTTACCTTATGATATTCTTGCTATCACACAAAGGGTTGTGAGTAAGTGAAAATATTTTTACTGATGGCAAGAAAGAAAGTTGCTGAAAAATATACACATGCATATGTTTGTGTAATATTTTTTATATAACTTATTCTTGACATGTGACTATTTTGTTATTTAGTTATATGAATCATCTATTTAATTAGTTGTGTATTTATTTTTGCCCATAACCCATTTTTTATACAGACATTTCCACCAGGTAATTCCACCAATGTCAGGCTTTTGTTTGGATATAGAGAAGTATGGCAATTAATGGCAATCTGCATGTTCATGAGTGCATAGTTATGGCTGACTCAGCGGCAGACAATGTCTGTACACTCACCTGCACCTTGCCACCAGATCATCCATGAATGTGCATCCGTATACACGCAGATTACCATTAATTGCCATATTTTTCTTTGTTCAGACAGAAGCCTGACATTGATGGAATTACCTGGATTGATAGAATAAAAGGCCCGAATTGGGATCATTCCATCACAATTGGCAAGTGTTGGTCACACACACACACTATGGAACTGACTTTTTGTGTTACATGTTATTGAGATTTAATGCAATTGATGCCTCCCGACAGCAATTGCTTTATGATGTTTAAGTTCTCTGCTTCAATTAAGGTAAATAAGACTTCATACAGTGTGTACAATTTAGGGTTTTACTTGAGGCTCAAAACTGGAACCATTTGAATATTGTGAAGACTCTGTGTTAGTGTATCTGGAAGCTGCCCTAGTATAACCTTCAGAGGTGTATTCTGGGCTAAGCGACTAGGTCAAGTCCAGAAAGATGGCAACCTAGTGCTGCTTTACCAGGGGCAAGCTCAGTGGTGGACCACAGCTCAATGTTCTGTTTAAGGAGATCAGAGATATCCCTTGTAACTGGCTCATTCACGCTACAGAAATCTGTACTTTGTCTGGAACAGATCACATAAGCAACCCTTGCACTGACCAACCTTCTGAGATAGAGAACAGGAATATAATTCCATATACCAGCAAGCTTTACAAAGCAGATCTGCTCTCAGAGGAAGAGGACCCTTTTCCAAACACAGGCCTGTGGACCGCAAACCTTAGTATATACTTTACTCATAATCACATTAAATAAGTCACTGGAGTGTGATGCACCTCCTTTGAATTAATTCTCAACAAGGCCAAACATGTGTAGCTGGGGAAGTGCTATAGCTCATGAGGAAATTGAGTAGGGTATTTAAAATCAATCTATAAACATAATTTCTTCTATCTCTACACATATTATCATTAATATTAGGACAGTAGAATGATACACTTGTACCCGGCAAACCTTCCGAGAAAAGAATAACATTGATGGATAAAGATGGCGTTTGAGTCCCAAGAAGGGACTGTTCCACCTAGAGAGAAACGCTTTGGGGGTGTGCTATAAAGTATCTTTCCAGCTAAGGTTGTATCAAATATCAGAGTCCTTGAAGTAAACCTGTGGCAGAATTATGGAAATGAGACTCAGTGGGTGAAAAAGAGACTGAATATTTTTACAGCAAGTTATCTGTCACTTATAGATTTGAAATCAGACTAGAGAGATTTGTGCAGGATTACTCATATCATGTTGTTAAAATCACAAAGCCGATCATCAAAAGCCCCTAGCAGATGTTCTAACTAAGCCCAGTCAACCAAAGAAGTACACCATGCTGACAGGTTGAGTGCACCATAGGCAAGCTTGAAAGAATCACATTTCCTATATTCAAATGTCTTTTTTACCCAATTTCTTTGTGAAACAATGAATTTAGGACATGTGCCAGAAAAGCACGATCATGAAGATATGTGATAAGTGGCATCTCCTGGTGGGCAGACAATAATGTAATAAGCGTATTGTATGTGGGAGATTTCAGATTATCCTGTTTTTCCAAATTAAAAACTAGTTAATTAGAGACCCAAATGTGCAATGCATAAAATATGAAAGTATTGTTATAATAAACTTTATTATGTTTTCCTGCGTGTGCTTGGTTCCAGATAAAGAAATACCGCTTCATCTTAAATAATTCACTATATTTGTATCTTCTTTTTCATTGTAAATTAGAAAATGTTGTTTTGCCTTGTTAGAGAATTTTAGATCATAGCATAGCATGCTTGGAGGAAAATGGTACAAATCATAGGTATCATTGGGTACATATAATTTTGTGACGCGCATGACTTGAGGACAGAGATAACCAAATGTGTTATCTGGTTTTGCGTTGGGCTCCATGTTTTTGCATTTGGTTCTCCGTATGTCTGTGCCTTAGTTAATCAGTTTTGTGTATTTAACCTGGCCCACCCTGTATCTCTATTTGTTTCCTATCTGCTACAGCTAAACACCTTGGTCCTGTTTCCGCTGTTTTCGTTTTGATGCGCCTAATGAGAAGTAATGTAAAGTGGTGGCAAGCTTTCATGTTATCGCCATAGGATTAACCAAAGCTTCACATGTTTTGCATCAATGTTAGTTGCGAGCAAGCCTGTCCTTCCCTTCCGTTTGCCATGCCTACTTGCCATGTAGATCTGCTCCGGCACCTGTACCATCAGACAAGTTCTGAACACGGATCCTGCAGGTACTTATGTGTGTTTCTGTACTGAATGCCGCCTTCAAGTGTGACCTCTCTGCGTAGTGGTCTACCGCTCACTTTGAGACATTCATAATACTGAGTGATGCATTTTTTTCATAGTTAATTTAAAAACCCATTTTATACAACCCAATGATTCGGTTCCCAATGAGGGACTGTCCCTCCTAAACAGGGACACTTTGAGGGTAGTGTAACATATTTAATACATAGGATATATTGTCAGCCAGGTACATAGGCTCCCCAAACAAACCACAGGCTGACACTCAGACCTCACATTTATTTTTCGGAGACATGAAAAAAAATATGAGCTACAAAACGCTACAAACATATTACCTGGGTTTATTGCACAATCATGTGTGAATGTATCTTCAGACAAACATCATCAGTAACCTCACTGCAAATGATAACAGAGATCTATTCACGCTAAAGGTTCTATCGCTTTGTGCTACATTTACAATTCAGCTTTAAACAGTGACTTTTTTTTTTTTGCAAGATAATCTCAAATATGTTTGAGGGTAGAGGTAAAAAAAAAGTGTAAAAACAGTCAGCAGAAAGAAGTTCAACAAAATCTGTTATTTAGATTACCACTTAACAGAATAAACAAGAGAAGAGAATAATAATAATGTCTCGGTATCAAATGGAAACCATCCTTGAAATAAAAAAAAAATAATCAATGTGATTACATAGCCATTTTATAGCAGTTGTCCATCACTGCACCATCACATAAAGAGCCACTAAACATTTTTTAGTGATTTTTTTTTTCTAAAATGAAAAGGTCTTTTATAGTCTGGACATGTTTAGATAGGGTCCAGGAAATTGATTTACTCAGAAGATGTTCTGCTAAAGGCAGCAGAACCTTCAAGGAGTTGGTAAGACTAAAAGAAACAACTCTGGTACTGATGTGGCACAAATATTGAATTGGAAGAAGGTAGCGTTTAAGAAGTATAAGCAGACTCAAAATTAGGAAGATAAGAGCAACTATAATTATAACAAAATAGGATGACAAAAACCTTCTTAGATATATACGTGAAATGAGAAAAAGTAAACAAGCAATAATTAAAAGACAAATGATGGAGCTATACTAATGAGGACAAAGATCTAGTAGACTGTCCAAATAAATACATCTGTTCAGTTTTTTTTCAGGAAGGCGAGGGAAAGGAACCTCAGAGAGGAGAAACAGGGAAACGAAAGCAACAAGTCCATGGGATCCAGTGGGATACACTCAAGGTTATTAAAAGGGCTTTAGAGTGTCCTGGCAAAATGTAGCAGAGAAAACTCGGCTAACTACAGATCAGCAAGTCTTATGTCAATTGTTGGGAAATGAATGCTAAAGCAAAGGATTGTTAAGAATCTGCATGTGTATGGGTTGGAAGATCAAACAACAACAAGGGTTTACTTCATGGAGATCTTGCTCAATCTATTTTTTTGATTGGATGAGTAATCAATAAATGTAGCCTATCTAGATTTCAGTAAGGCCTTAGACCCTGTTCCTCATGGAAGACATGTAAATTATTTACAGTTTTTGGGTTTTTAAAATAGTTGAATAAATAAAACAATGGTTAACGCACAGGTGACAGAAGGCTGTAGTTAATGGTATATATTCAAGTGAAGATCACGTTACCATCTCAGGGATCAATATGACCCCTACTTTTTTAATATTTTGACTGGAGATATTACAAAAGGTCTTAATGGCAAGGCATGTCTTTTTGCCAATACAGAGGTCTGCGGCAGGGTAGACATTCTTGGTGGAATAAAGTGACTTGAGTAAATTAAGAGTGGTTGAGAATGGGGTAGCTGCAGTTTAATGTTGATAAATAGAGTATAATGCACTTGGCAGTAATCCCAATGCAGAATATAGCATTGGGGCACTGTTCTTTCAGTGACAACTGAAGAGAATGACTTGGGAGTATTATTTCTGAGAACTTAAAGGTAAGCAGACAATGCAATAAAGCTTCAGAGGCAGATTAAACTGTGAATATCATAAACTAGGTAAGGTGTATCTGTAGTCAAATTCTGTGATAGATGGATTAAATATCTTCATCTCTCAGAAGCCTATTAAAATTGGAATCTATCGCTTATGGTCTTGATCGACTTAACACGGCTGGCCTGGGGGGCAGCAATTCTTCAAAAATGGTCAGTTTAAATTGTGGAGAGCTTGCTTGTAAAAGCAGAAGCTTAGTTTGGGCAATGTTACATGAGCCCGCAGTAGTAGCATGGTAGCAATCTCTGTACGCATCTCTGTGGACATAACCCGACGGGAACTTCTGCGAAATGGTGGTGTTTCCGCCAGGTTAACTCCGTGGAGATGAGGATGAGGATGAAGACAGAAGATAGCAGATTGACGGTTGTAAAGAAGAGAAGTGAGAAGATAGAAAAAGAAGATGTGGAAGAAAGATACAGAAGTGGTCGGCAAAGAAGTTTCATTTTGAGGGAGTGAACGAGAATGTGAGTGTGAGAGAGTGTAAGTGTGAAGGAGTGAGTGAATGTGCGCCCATTGAAAAGAAAAACAGAGCTTTGTACTATGCATTATTAACTGCCCCGTGATCCTGCTGAGTGCAGTAGTAGGACAGTGAGGCACCTACCCAGGACAGTGTCTGAAAATCAAGCATTTTTGGGAGTTATGTAACTGCATCCACTAGAAAAAGTAAAGTGTTTTTTGCCACGCTATAAAGAAAGGGGGTCTTTTATTATAAACAAGAGGATAGATTTTTAAATATCTGTACTTTATATCTTTCAAACATTGGAGTTAAATCTCAGCAATAGTAGGAAAGCTTCCGAATCTGCAGTTAGCTTCATTTAATTTGCACCAAATGGCACCTTTTTAATTACAACAAACAAACAATAATACCAGAATGATACCTTCCACATTCCATATTTAAACATAATGGTTATGAATTCCAGAACTATATTTACGTACTAGTGCTTTAAGCTTGTGCATTATTTGCATATGCCAGTGGAGCAAGATTATGACAATTACACCTAGTCTCCATGGTATTATTCCACCCTGATGGTCTCCTGGTGGATGGGACTTTTTAGGGTCATAAGTAGGGATGCACCGATACCATATTTTGAGACCGAGTCCAAGTACCTATACTTTTTGTCAAGTACTCACCGGTACCAATTACCGATACTTTTTTTTAATGATACAGAAAGGGGAGGGATGTCTGGCAGCTGTGATGACCTCCTAATGTGTTGTCAATCAAAGCATGGGAGCAGCACCAGGAAGCGGGCAAAATGGAGCGACACTGACACTCTGGGATCAGTCATTGGTATAGGAGCTGGGTGGCAAGCGAGCGGCGGAACTTGACTGACACTAACTGCGTACGCTCCCTCAGTGATTCAGGCAGGGTATCGGTTTCGGCATCGGAGCAGTTTGCACGAGTACAAGTACTCATGCAACTGCTGTGTGTCGGCACCGATACAGTATCGGTGCATCCCTAGTCATAAATACTATGGGTGAAGAACCCCCCCCATTCAATATATTTGGAGTGTCTGACTTCCCTGTTAACTTTGTCCAAGTACCCACGGTCCAGGATAGACATTGAAAGCTGTTAATTTGGTCCCCTCAACAGCTTCCATGAAGCCGATGAAGGAAGACCTCTTCATTAATACCTCCTCTCTCGTGGCCCGCGCACCACCAGCTGCTTCAGAGCTCCGACTTATGATATTTCAAATGTTAATCTTATATTTTAACCTAGTGAGCACACAGGCGTTAGTAGGCCAGTAAGGTGAAAATAGTATTACTATTCAGCAGGTATAGCTATTTGTGTCAAAGGAGTTGACATTAGCTTTAAGTGACATCATGAGAAGTAACTAGCAAGCCATATTTTACCAGTGTTGATAAAAATTGGTATGAATGGTTAAAAAATTAGAATCGTTTTGTTGGGGGTTTTTTTGTTAGTCGATTTGAAATGTTGCCCAAACCCTTTTTATATAGTTTTATACTCTAAACAAATCCATGGAATGGTTAGCCAATGTTATTTGCATACCACTGGGAGCCGCCAATTTGCCTTCCTGTTTTAAGGATACACGGGGTTATTCTTCTCCATTAATGTTTCTCTCCCCTGTTGTTATGACTTTTTCAAGGGTGATGACTTAAGATTTTTAGCTAATGTTTTAGAGAAATCATGTGAATAAGAATAAAAACAAATTTCAAGTTGATTATTTCTCATAACAGTCCAAAGGGCCAACAATGGGGTGCTTTTGTTTTAATGAATGCTGTTAGAGGCATAGCTATGGTACAAGGTTTTACTGATGTTTTTGCTATGGCAGCATAAAAAAAGGGTTCCTAATCAAAAGGTGAGCCAATGGACAGATTTCTGCTTCATGGTACACACAAGTAACAATGCTTTCTCTTCCTCCACAGCTGTGTTTCCCCTATTGTGCCAGAGTTGTCGCCATTCTAAAAAAAATAAAGAAGCAATATTAATTGACATATATTGCAACACTTGTATGGTGTGAAGATGGAGCCCGTGAGGATTGATTTGTCAGGCCTGTCACTTCAGTCAGAAGATGTGCGATCCCAAGTCAGATTTACAGGTAGATGGAGACTGAAGTGATGACACCAGCGTTTCACACCACGCTAGGCTCCAATTACTGCCGTACCTGGATTAGCAATTTACAATTCTGAGTACACAAAGGTGCAGATCCCAGGGCTCTCCAATGTTAATTGATAAATGTGCGAAAAGTGTATTATTTGCGCAGAGGGAGCAGTCTGGGCTACAAGTCAGAATTATGTTATTTTCCTGGTGCTTTGAAACTGGTCCTAATATAAAGCTCTCCACAGCTTCTAAATATGTACATATACCTCATGAAGAGATCTTTAATGATTGACATATAAACAATTTTTTTAAATAAAAATCTCTGACAGCAAAGAAAAAAATTCCAAGCAAAATCTTTGATACGTATGTGTTGGCTATCTACAACACCTACGCACAAAAAACGAATATCTATGACTATAATTACTTGTTTCATAGGTCAACATATACTTCCCCTGGCAACAGTTTGTTTACTTGTTTTTGTTTTCATATATTCCATTTAATTGTGTATTTCTGGTTTTATATTTCTCAGCTTCTGTATTTTTGTTAAAACAAATTTGACCAAAGCATATATGCTCACCTGCCACTACAAATCATACATGAAGTAAGAAAGATCAGTGTTAAAGAGGATATGAAACATTGCTGGACATACTCCCCAAGTAAAAATCTCAAATGACCGAACAGATTTATATACCTCACCAAGTTAACCCTTTAAACTTGGCGGCAAAACCTAAAAGGCAAGGCCTGATCTGAAACAAACTTTTGGTATTGAATTGTTGGGATGATTGTGTAGTGTTGTGCAAGGTTGCGGTTTACACTCATATGGCTCTGTACTTTATGATGTCATAAGAAAAATGTAAAATTTGACCACAGCCTTATCAACAATTTCTGAAGGAAAAAAAAGTACTTCCTAAAACGTAACTTTTAAATCTATCATTAAAAAGGAAAATCAATCAAATACAACAGATTAGATCAATTATTATTGATGTGGAGGATTGAGAGACAATGTATAAATTATAATTTAGGCTTATGAGTGCAGTACACTATTGTAGTACATGTGATGAGTTAGCACTTCATATCCCACCACCAAACCTATTGATTAGGCTATTTAATAGACCAACTATGCATGAATGCTTTCATATCACACTCACAACACACATCCGACACGCATTTCGCAGGGTAGACCTCGGATTCATCAGGGGAACTGGCTACAAAGAAGTGGCCATCTTTAAACGCTAATTGGTTGAGAGGCTTACCAATCAATGTCACACCTCTATTAGCAATCAATGGCTAGCTAATTCCTGGACTATTACCATTATGTATAACAACTTGTAATACCATACCACTAAAAAGTTCTAAGGTCATAGGAACAGTATCTCAGTAAGCATCTACACCATCACATAATAGTTACATTATCGTTACCTATACAATAACAAAAATCAACTTGAAAAATACTGTTTTTTTTCTTTTTAAGTGTTATATATTCTGTGTACATTGCAACCAGTTATAATTATACTTCAGGCGCTTGTACTATCTGAGGGGCAATTATCACTATAAGAATTCCACACCTCAGTATAATCATCAGAAGTTCCTTAATACAATCACTTATGAATGATAAGAAACAAAAATGCCGGAACTCAAATTAATACTGTCGGCAATCCCGCAGTCTATTACTAGCTGAAAATATGAACTTATATGAATCCCTGACATTTGCTCTTGGTCATATCCTCTAGATACATTAGTGATTCATATGTAGCAATAGTTTTCAAATGCTTAATTGCTTGTGGACACAGAGTATCCTGTTGCATTGCTAGTTCCCTACAGTATCTACAAGTTCACAAATATACAATATGAGTGACCTAATTATTGCGTTGAGGTGTTTCATCCAGCTGC